>VXBZ01001323.1:281376-299836 GCA_013399135.1 Heliornis fulica
CCGGCATCCCAGGGCCTGCAGGCCGCCGCCCCACGCTCCCGCCGCTCCCTCCCCACACCTCCCCTCACCTTCTGCGACGAGAAGGACTGCGTCCAGTGATACAGCACCAGCGGCGCCATGCCCGGCGGCACACGGCACCGCACGGCACGCTGCGCCAGGCGAGGAGATGCTCAAGGGATGCTGGGGACACCTCCTTCTTCCCCTTTTCTCCTCCCCCAGCCTGCCTCCGCACCGCTCAGAGGACGGCCCGGCCCTTCCTAAGGGGAAACCGCCGGCGAAACCGTCTACAGCATCCCCCAGGGAAGCGCAGGAAGATGGATGCACTGGTAAAAAGGTCACATGGTAGGATTTCCCCTATTTTTTATCCTTTTTTTTCCTTTTTTTTTTTCCTTCCTTTGCATAAGTACTTCCACTATGAATTTCAGAGCGAGTGGCATCACACTCCTGGGAAAATTATAAATATTACCAGAAGACATCTTGAATTGGTCCCTAGGGGTATAAACACTCTATTACACTATGCACTTCTGTATAAAAGAAATAAAGCTCTAGAATAACACATACTTCTTTTGCCTCCGGATATGTTCTTTTAATCTCCAAAGAAGAGGTGCTCAATTACTACTTTTTTTCTAGATAAAATTAATTAAAATGAACAATTTTGCAGAGTTTTTTCCTATGTGGAGCCCTGAAAAGCATCTGATAACAAACACTAGCTTCCACCATAAAATACAAGCATCCAGAAGATACATTAGAAGATGCAGGTGTTGATAGTACATGCCTTATTCTTTAGACACTATCTGCAGCATCAGGAAGATGAGCAAACTAAAAACCATGCTGAAATTACAGAGTGCAAAATATTGTTCTCTTTATCCTGAGTGCCCAATCCAGTGACTCTGAACCTGATAACTCACTCCCACGTGCAATTTCTGTATACCAGATGAATCCCACCAGTAGTATCCTGAAGATCTGAATCTAGTCAAGAGCCACATCTCAATAACAAGTACATTTCATTTTAAGGGAAATTTTGACTAATATAAAAGGAGGGAATGGATTTAAGTCACTGAAAGACACAAGGCAACGGACAAATCTTATAAATCCAAAGGACAGAAACAAAGAGCCAGCTTCCAGCCCTGCACTGTTCATGTGAGTGGATGCGAGGGCAACGCTGGGCCTTTCACAGAAACTACTCACAGCTAGAGTCACAAATAATAATCTCTTCAGAAGGGCAGGCATGATGTGAGGCTTCTCACAAATCCCAGCTGAAAGTAGTCAGTATCTAACTGGTGGCAAATCCCACATCTTGGGGAATTTAATTGTAATTCTTCAAAAACTTGGAGAATGTGCACAGAATTTATAATAATGCAGTCACTGGAGTAAGATAAATGCATTGTGACAGGACTTCTTTCTCTCTGGCATGTATGTCTAAGGTAAAACTGATGAAATACTCTCTCATACACAGGGCTTTAACCTATGCCTTGCTGATACGTGGTGTTCTCACAGGTCTATACCTGGGTTGCTGTACAGTTGTCTCACAGAGCTTACAATATCTCAGGGCAAAGAACTGAACATTGAACTGAATTACAGGAATTATTTCTAAAAGCTACATGCAGTAGACACTTTTTCAGGCTTTGCTTTGGCTGGCTTTTTTTCTTAACTTTGCCTTTGAATCAATGTTATTGTTTTTTTTTTCAGTTACCAGAAAGACAATTCTCTTGATCAGCTAGTTAATTTAATACTAGGCATGGACTTTTCTGAGGTTGAGTTATGTTTTGCTACCTGTTTCAGATGCCTAGAAAGGCAATGAAAGCTATCTATCTTCTAATATAAGTAGGCTAAAAAAGGACCGGTGAGATCTATTACTTCCTGCTTCAGGCCTTTTTAATAATAAAGCAGCTGCAATCATACTCAGGTATTTCTTCTTCCTTTAATCTTGACATCAGCATTCCGATGAAACTCCACCATTATGGCCATGTTTACCATCCCAGCTTGCCTAAAATTGAACCTGTTTGAGTTGAAGGCAGGCACAGGCAGGCAGCTGTTCTCACGAATGACCACACGAGGCCTCCCTTCGCCAAAAATAGGATGCAAAGTACCTTCTCCCTCCGGAGGTGCTGAAGAAAACGGACTGATACGTTTTCCTTCATGACAACCAACTATCTCCCAAGCCCCTCTACGTTCTTGAACACGAAGAAGAGCAAGGACAAGATTCAGGTTATGGAAAAGATTACAGCATCCTGGTAAGCCTTGTTCCACCTGAGTTTACACGAAGTTTTACTCTACTGAAATGAAAGTTAACGTGTCTGTCAAGGTACTTGTCATGAGTACAAAAGCAACGCAAGGCACAAAGCTGCACAACTGGAAATCTGGCCAGTACCATGGTACGTTGCTGCTGTAGGCAGACTGTGAGCACCCTGCGATAAATCACTTTTCATACCATACTGATGTCCTTGCCCCAACTCATCTCTCCTGGGCCTTTTTTAGCATCCCGTACACGTTTACAAATACAAATACACACACACTCCCCTCTAAAAGTTTGGGGTTTGTAGGGGGTTTTATGCATGTAGTTTTACATAATGGAAAGACAATAATATTTTCAGGTATTAATAGTAGATAAGAAGGACCAAAATCAACTTAATAGTGCAATGTACAAACTTGGTCAAAGATCTCAAATCAGTATTTTGGTTGTTTTCCTCCTTACTTCACTACTCAGTCCAAGACACTGTCAGGAAACATTGAGGCCAGATGTGTCACAAATGTTATTGCTGAGATTAGAAAAAAACCATTTCTTTCTTACCAGATCAATTTTTGGTGCCTATTGAAAACAGTTTGATTAGTTTGGGGCGTTGGGGATGGGGGGGAGAGAATATATTTTGGTGGTCTATGCAGCCAGAGCCATTATAGCTGAAAATTAGCTGGATTCTGTGTATGCATCATTAACAGATGCATTGGTTCATTCCCAAGTGCAGAAGTGGCCTAATTGATAGCGGTTAAGGAGTTAATACTGGTTGGGAAAGTAAGATGGGTTCTATTCTGGACCTTCTGCCATCAATAGTTATTGGCTAAATTCCAGTTGCAGACACTACATTACTGGCAATGACATGAGTAAAAAAAAACCTCACGGCATTGAATTTAGATACACAGGTGAGATTTAATATTGACACAAGAACTGTCTTTAATATTGACACAAGAACTGAGAGCAAAGTTACCTCTTGACAGTCACAGTTGAGACTCTGTGCCCTAATTTAATTATGTATAAAACCATGGAGGGATGCCAAACTAAGTAATTTGAGATAGCTGATGCATATTCTCAAGAAATATAATTACTGAGTTACCATTTTACATCCTGCAAAATCCACCTATTAATAGAACTTATTTAGTCACTTTCAAAGTTACTTAACATATCATACAAAGTTTTCTTCAGGGGTTTCACCAAAAAATTCTGCCTAAGTGTTCCCTAAATACCACAGTCCAACATGTTCCATGCAGGAGTTCAATGTGTCAACACTTGAGAAATTATGCTTAATAATTAATTTTTCTATATAAAATTATTCTTAGTAGTTTTACAGTAAGCCTGTTTCAAAATACTTGAAAGTGACTGCATATATTTCTAGTTCTTGAGATACAACAAAAATATTAATTGTTCTAAAACCATAAAAACTATAAAAATGAATAAATATAATATACAAAACTATAAAAAACTATTAAAAACAGAGTAAGTTTTCCTGAAATATCAGATTTTTAATCAAGCACAGAAATAATTTTAATATATTTTCATTGGGTGGAAACCCAGCAATTTTTTAGCTATAAAGCTTAAAATTTATGTATTATTACAGCTTTATCTGGTATTTCTCTTCTCAAGCTTTTATACGAAACAGTATCTCCAAATTGTAAAATATAAATTATCAGCCAAATTCAAAGGATCTAAACCAAAGTTTTATGTACTTGGCTGTTGTGTATGTACTAGGCCTATGTGCCTACTTGTAATACACTGGATAAGGAACTTCAGCATTACTAAGCTATTAGGAAAACTCTGTGTCACTACTTTACATGCTCCTCTTCCCTCACATTAACTTAGATGTGCAATTCACATGAGCATAAATTTTATTTAAAAGTTCTGATGTGTTCTGTACCTTGCATAACATCCAGATGTTGATTTTTTTATAATGGTTTTAATCTAACAGTGATGACATTTTGTTGAGCAAAGACTGCCATCATGTTACAAGTTTGCACAGCACCGTCTAGCACATTGAGTTTTGACTGTTTATAAAAAAAACACCAACACATATTACCACAGCACAAATGATGACTGTGTAAAAAAGTATCTTCCAGCTATGCCTATGGCCAAAATGAGAGTGTACAACTTTGAGTTAGTAAAACAGTTTATTTAGAGGATGAAACAAAGTCTGCCAAAGTTAGTGGGCCGTTTTGTGCTGACTTCAATGGGTCTTCTATTTATATCAGGTCTTTGACCTGTTCAAATTCTACTACAATCAGACTGCAAAATACAAAGATCCCAAAACTGAGATGACAACCAAGCAGAGAAAGCCTTAAGGAAATCTGTGGAGTTAAATACAATTTTGTAGAATGTCCTTTGAAGTCTCATGCAGTATTATCTTTGACTGGAAAGCAATTTTAAAAGATCTTTCCTGAAAAAATATGGAAGTCAGACTCTTTCCATCCATTTCTGAAACAAATCTAAAATGTAACCGTTTCAAAAAATTTCTAAAAAAAACTTAGTTGCTCTTTTTATTAAAAAAGTTTTGAAACCTCTCATAAGTTAATTTGTAAATCGGTTTAAATATTTCATCTTTTTTCAGTCAACTGGTCACAAAAATAGTTTTAAAATAATTTAAAGAGTTATTTTGTACTTCCACATATTTTCATGGACAAGCAATAAAAGACTCGCCACTGAGAAAGAACCATTATTTTTAACAACAAATATCATTAAGACAACAGAAAAACATGCTTCTGGTTTAAATAAGATTTTTATTTCTTCAGCCTTAATTCTTGCTGTTTGTTCATTACCTTTGTGCAAGCCTGGACTAAAAACCAAACAGTACTGGGCAAAATATATTTAATAGCTTCTTTGAAATCTCACTTCATGCAATAATTAAGTAGAAAAAAATTGGGGTGTCCCTCTGCTTCAGAGCTCCCTATGCCAGCACAGCCACACAGATGAAGGCTGTTCTGCCCTGCACTCTCCGTGGGCTCCACACTGATAGCTGTATCTATCTGATATCTTTTGGGACAAACCACCACCACCACAGGAAAATCATCAGGGCTCACTGTGTAATGTGGTTTGTGATTGCTTGTAGAGGGGCAGGGGCAATAAGCATGCGTGGAATATTTCCTCTTATTGAAGAACCCACCTTCTTCTTCCTGTGCTCTCCCCACCCACCAAGCACATAAATTATGCACCACTATTGCTGTGTCTTTTTAAATTATAATACAGCAGAAAGAAAATGGAAACTGTACTGGCTAATTATAATGTATCAATTTACTGTATTTACTCAATTTTGAAAGCTGGAGAAATTTTCATTAAGTTCCACTTGTCATTATATCTGTATCAGCCAACTGGAATTTTTATTCCTGCTGTTTCCCAGTGGAGGACCCTCCACATGCATGACTTCCAGTACTGTTTTTCATTTCTTGGCAAAGGGCATCTCAGAGTTCCCATCACACAACCTTCCATCTCTCCAGCCAGACACCAGGATACTATTTTGTTAGGCCTTCAGTAATATTTAAAATTTCTTCACCCGTTTTTCTTTAATGAATCTGCTACTCCATATTTTGTCGATAATTGCTCTTACGAGTTTGGAATTGTTTTAATGAGTCTTCTTAAAAGACTAAACTCTTATGAGTTTTTCAGCCCTTTGGCAAGTGTTGATGAAAAAGCACAAAATAACTGGACTGTCAGTTGATACCAGTTAGTAACTTGAGTACTGATCCAAACCAATTCCATTTTAATTTAAATTATTTTTTTAGTCTGTAGTCTTATTCCTGAAACACAGTTTAAATGTTTCAGAGTGTAGTAGCCAGTATTTGTGGTTTAGGTTGTACTAAATAGCAAGAAGCGGTCAGCTTTTTAGACAAATCCGTTTTGTGACACCCAAGTATTTCCAGTGAAGTTAACTCTCAACACAAGTAACGATAACATAAGAAGCTGAGATTCTTTGACTTGATTGCTACAAACTCTCTATGCCACTTAAACCCTTAAATTTTTAGTGTTTGAAATAAAAGAACAGCAGAATGTAAAATAGTTGGACAAATTTATTATCAAATAGCACACGAACACAATATTCACCTAACTCCTCATTTGTGAAAGTATAAATAGGTCAAGATACAGTTTTGGACAGCAATAGATCTGGGCACTGAATCGCTGTCTATGTTCTCTTGGCACCAGCTGAAACATGCTGGCGTGGTTTTTTCTCAACCGCATAACGTCACTCACAAATGGAGAACAAATACCAGAGCTACTGCTCTGAAAACACACTTCCCTCGTCACACTTATCCCAATGAGATTTTCTTTAGAAAAATAGATGTAGTATGCTAGCGCCAGCTGAAGGCAATAATACTTTCTATGTAGCATTTACTTGCTATTTAGCAATTTTTCCCTTTCCCCCCCCCCCCAAAAANTAAAAAAAAAAGGGGGGGGGGGGGGGGAAGGTCTGTGCAGTGAAAGGGATGAATTTAAATCCTGTGTGTGTAACTGATACAAATGCAAGTATGAAGTTGTCTCCGTGCCCTGTGCAAGCGCAGGGGAGAAGCGAGTGCAGCAGGCGATGGTATGTGTCTGAAATAACAAACCCTTTCCACTAACACCCTGGCTAATGCACCGGGTGGGGAGGCAAGGCCAGAGGACAGAAGCTGCAGGGGCTGAAGTGAGCTTTCCAAACTTCAGAGAGGTGCACAAACTGTCGGGGAGTATGGAGGAAGACTCAGTGCCTCCATTCGATTCCTGTAGTACTTTATTGAGTCCAGTGGCCAGGACACAAAGGCAGAATTTGACTCGTGCCTTGCAGTCCTCACAGCAATATACAAAGGTTAAAAAGACAGAGAAGCTATGTTCTTAGAAGAGTCAATACAAAGAGAGCTTAGGGACAAGCAAGTAAAAGCATCCTTTTGGCCCAGAGGGAATAATCTGCCTTTTCAAGATGAAGAAATTAATCACGTATTTTCTTGACCTTGGATAATTAAAATTTTCCTCTAACATACTAGATAGACCACTGCCACAGACCTTCAGGGCCCTCATATGTATTTCAGTATATTACAGAAAGTGAAAAATAGCTGGGAAAAGCTTTTTAATCTCAGGTTCTCTCTGACTTCACAATACATTTTAATTTCAGTTTTGACACTGTGTGTGACCTAAGATAGTTGAACAAAGAGATCATTTTCAGTTCACCTTTCCTCCTGCACAAAAGCTTCACTCTTTAGTGGTTTTAATTCACTGGAAAACATAATCAAGTTAACATGAAAAGGGACTCTAACAAGAACATAGTTCCTATTGTGGAGCAGTGATTAAATTTGTCTTTCCCCTAAACTGCATTTTGTTTGAACTCCCTAGCTTGTGATCCCGTTTCCTCCTGTTACAATGTCAGCTTCTTCGCTGCCGGCAGAGACCCCTCCAAACTGCAGCTGTATCTGTAAATGTTTCATCAAAGGCCCTGAACGTCTGGTAACCAGCCGAACTGGTGGATGCTACAAATGTGATCTGGATCTATCTCAGGGAACAGCATGACCATATTTACTGCTGATGCTATTCTGAGGGCTGCATGACATGCTTCTCCCCTCTGGCTGAGCAGCGCTTGCCTGTTCATCTTTCAACACTCACTCCAAGCATGACAGGATGAAATAAAACAAAATTTACTGGTAGCAAGTTTACCTGCATATTGAAGATTTCCATTTTAACAACTTCATCATACACACACATACGTAAGCTTATTTCAATAATCATGTTAAACATTTTGCAGTCTGAGTAGATTAAACACTTAGATTACATTAAAAAAAAAACCAAAAAACCCACAACCATACGATAAGAAGATAAAGTATCACAACATAAAATAATTCAAGTTAGAATGGTGGCACAAACCTATTTGTCTCCATAAATGAAATCTTAACTCAGGTTGGTGGCAACACCGTAGCTCTAGTTCTGCACAACACCTCCCAATGTGGGCAGCAGCTGTCTCTCCAAAAACTGTGAAAATAGGGGAGAAACAGTACTGGATTTCTGGAAGCAACCATGCACACAGGATCACCTCTTCCGAAATCAGGAAAGTAGCTTTTAGGTAAACAACCTGAAACTCCCTCAGTAGCCAGCATAATGAACCAGGCACTTCAGTGACTGATGAAACCCAACCTCACGCTAGATCTGTACTAAACTTTGTAATAGAGAGGAGGGAAAAAAGCTAACTAAATTTCAGATTAAAATGGCATGCACACTCTTAAACTTCAAATGCTAGAGTTTTGGCAATATATTAAAAAAACCAATAATCTAGAAGCATACCACTAACAACATATGGCACAAAAAAAAAAAAAGATCTTTTTTCTCTTTAGCCTATACAAATCTTAAGCACTAAATCTGGAGAACCACAAACTTGCCTAGTGCCCAATTCATTCACTTTCTGGACACTGAAATTTTGGGTAGGAAAATCCTGATATGAATTTTTTTAAATTAATGACATTTAAAAGAAAAAAAAATCATTGTGTTAAATTTTTAAACATGCTAAGTAGCCAGCTGTTAAAATGGAAATCTCATTAAAACTTTCAAAACCATATCCCTTTAGACATGAAAGCAAACCTGCAGCCCCCTACTTCTAACTTTAGCATGCTAAATGACAGAACTGCAATCTGCCAGCTCTGTTACATTTTTTGTTTTCACAGTAGAATCTCATATAAGCAAATACACCAAATGGTTAAACGCAGGTAAATTAACAAATTTTTTGCAGTGTTGTCATATGAAACAAGTGAATTTTAAAATTAAATTTAGTTCTCAAATCAGCCAAAATAAACTTCGTACCTAACATAATCAAATACCATGGAGGTTAGTGACATTACCAAATTTCAAAATTAATAAACTAAAACATGAACTAAAGTGGTCTCTTCCACGGACTCTATAGCACAGCTAGTGTTAGACATACACGTAAATGAAAGATTTAATGATAAATACATGCCTAAGTGAATACAGGTAATTAGTCTAAAACTCAATTCCATTTTTTGTGTATTCAGACATAATAGAACATCATATAATTGCTTTTCAAACACACAGTATTACTAGGAAGATATATATTTTGTTATTAAGAAAGACTGTAAGAGAAGGGTTATTTTTATATTCTGTAGGAAGCTTAGATTAAACTTCACTGTTACATGCTGAATATACACTATAAAGGGTTAGAAAAACTCAATAGTTACTTTTTAATTAAGGACCTACTACAACAAGATAATAAACTTTTACATAAAAGCATTTTGCTTACTATGACAGCCACAGTTACTAAAGGGTGATGATTTGATAAATAACATTAGGAAACTAGCTTTAGACTCCACTCCTACCATGAGGGATTCCTATTAAAAAAACCACCCCAAAATTAATAAAACATTTAAATGAAATTAAGACTCAAACCCCTTCCAATCATAGTTTGTATTTTGAAAAAAAAAAAAAAAAATGGAAATACTGATTTGTCCATCTCATACTTGCCAGAAGCACAGATACACAAAATACATTCACAAGCAGAGCTGCAAACAAGAATTCATGGGACTTCACCAAAAGAAGAGCATAAAAACTGCACTGCACCTGCAGAACAGAGCACAAACCATCCAAAATTCTGCTTGGTGGTTGTCTTCCAAAAAGCAGAATCTAATCTTTAGGCTGAAATTTCAGTGGATAAATGGAAAAATATTTTTCAGCCATGCAATATTACATTAAGTGTATTTCCTAAGAAAACCAGTTTAAAAGATGCAAAAGGGGATAACGGTGAACAGGTTTCTTCATCATACACAAACTTCATGACAGTATGACCAGCATTTTAAAAAGCCAAGAGAATAGAAGGAAACCAAGAATAAATGAAATAAATCTCGTACCAGCTGGGTGTTTTAATTCATTGGTTAGGCTGATTATGATGCACTAACCCTTGCTGTACTTCATGTAAAATTAAACATCAAAATATGTTTAGGTGTTTAACTTGCATGTTAGCTGTGGTGACAACTGTTTTCCCTCAGGACAAACATTTCTGGATAAGCACGATATCAATAGGGTGCATTTATCAACTCAGGCATAACGAGCATCTGTTGGTCTTTTACCGTTTTATCAAAAATCAGTTAGAGTAAGCCGTATTATCCTCACCAAAGTTTAAGCAGATTGAGGGAGTGGCTTTCTATTAAAGGTCTTTGCAGCCTGCTTACCCCCATGGTAATGTCCTCTAAAGCTCAATTCCTTTATTGAGGACTTTGTTAATAGAAATAAATCTCAAAAGTGACCACACTGTGCATAAATATATAGCATATTCATCATCAAAGAGCAAAAATCTTAGCTTTTGCATCTCTGGTAGCATTTGCCTTGTTTTCTCCATCATCATCATCAAAGAAAACCCAAACCAGAACTAAAACAAACAAACCCTACCAAGGTTGTACCTATAACTTATATTTAGAATTACAACAATTTTCAATCCATTTCACTTTGTATTTACTGAGAACAGATCTTTACGTAAAGTTAATCAACTGTCTGAGGTACAAGAAGCACCAACACAAGTTCACTGCTGAAATGCAATAGCTATATTCGTGTGTTCTAATAGTTGTGGCCATCAACACATCTTTTAAAATTAGAAATATAGCTAATAGCTATTTTAACAATAACATCACTTTTAGAGAAAACTGAAACATCCAGCCATATCCCTGTGTCTGATGAATTCCACCCAGTGAAATCAAAGCAGATCTTAAGGAGCTGCGAGGTCCAGGGAGCAGCTGGAGAAGTGCAGCCCCAACAAAAGCTAGGATGGGTGCCTTCTCAAGGTACCCTCCCCATTGCAGAGGTAGCCTTGTGTGACCCAGAGAGATCTGGTCTCCCCTACCAGTCTCGTGCTGCAGGAGACGGAAGCTGCGGGGCTGGTACTGTGCCTGATGAAGAAATTCTCTTTACCAAAACCTCTGTGAAGGTTTGTAATCACTGGTGATGAAATTGCTCACTAATGAAGAAGGATTTTCAATGAATAGGGGCCCTAACACATGGCAACAGGCCTAGATCTCTGGGAAGATGTAAGCAGCTCTCAATAGATGTATTCAGAAGAATGGCAGCATGGTGAGCAGTAACGCTGCTAAACTTATTCTTCCTCCAGTATTAAAGCAACACGTATGAAAAGTATTTAACTCATTAGCTAATTTACATGAAAATTACCAGAGGAATTAAGATCTTGAAGGTATAACATATCTACAATTTAAAACAAAGCAAAGCCACAAAATACCATCCAGGCTTCGCACATCACTAAGAAAACAGGAAACAATCCCAATTTTTATCTGATATGAGAGCTCCAAACAACAGCACAAACTCCAGTCAGGCCATGGAAAATGTGTAGAACACAGCATCAAAGTACTCAAGGACTTTGGGTGCTGCCATTAGTTCTTCACAGTACAGAACAAGGTGAAGATGCGGGACTTCAACAACCAAGGGACCCACTGGCAAGATACTACAGCACTATGACAGTACAATGTTGCACTGAAAACTAATTTTTTTACCCAGCAGATGAGTGACTACATAAAATCTGGAATATATTTTCCTTTTAACCAAGCGGGGTAAACTGACTGCAAGACTGCAGGCAACTTGGGTGAAAAATTATGGGGAATATTATTTGTAATTCCTAGGGAAAATGAAACTGAATTAAAACCAGAAGAGGTGAACTGTAGAACTGCCAACTTTTCTGGATGCTTTCAATCGCATTAGGGCAATTGTTTGTATAGATGCTCTGCAAATAGAGCAAACGATTCAGCTTAAAGAGCAAAATAAAAATAAATCTATTTTTGCTGGATTATTTTTAAGCTGGATTGGTTCCCTGATCCAAATCACAGCTCACTGAAGAAACAATTGTGCTGGCAGCACTGAGGGCTGGGGGGCATGAGAATATCTCAAGCCAGTGTGATCCAAGACCATCTTGTAAAAACCACAAAATTTTATTTGCTCTCTGTTTTTTCTTAGTATAAACTCCAAAAAGAGCAATGTATTTTGTTAAATAAATTCTGTGAAGGGCACAAACTACCCTGATGCAAAGGGAAAATAAGATGAGTATCACGAGACAAACTTGACTAAATTGAGAGCTCTTCAATGATCCTGAAACGTTAGAAGGAAGTATACGCAAGTAGAAAGTAGGTCAAATTACTAAAGGAAGAATATTAGGGAAGAGTGCAAGTATGTAGGGGCAAAATCAGAAAGGCCAGATTACAGAATGAGACCTGGTTGGGAAGGAACAGAAAAGGAAACGAGACAGTCTGAGAGGAGGAGGAGGAGGAGTAGGAGGACGGTGAAGGGGAGGGCAGTGACACTGCTCGGCTTGGAGGAAATGCTTTCAGATGCATCGAGATAAAACAAAATGTTAAATGCTCCTTTGTTTCAGCCTTCATTAAAAGGTGTATTGCGTATTTTGACTTCATCAAAGCTGCTGATATTTTAAAGGTGATCTAAGCAAAGCTGTAGTAAAAGAGTGCTTTAATTGCTTACAGTTACTAAGTAATGGTTATTAATTATTAAGTCCCAAGCTTGAAGGATGTATCAATTGCTAAATTTGCACCAAATTCTTTAACATTCCATATGTTAATTAATAACTTTGATCTTGGAAGAGTTCAGTTATTGCATGAGCACTTGTGCAAACTGTTAGAAACCAGGGAGAACCTGCAATATGGCATCAACAGCCAAAATGAACTTAACCCAGAGAAGTAATCTTAAGGGGCAGAAAAAGTGGGTAAGTGAATACCTCCTGAGTGAAACTCAGCTTCACTAAAACAAAGTGGGAAGCAACTGGTTAAACAATACGCTGTGGGAAAGGATTTGGGCAACAGCAATCCATACAATGAAGGCGAGTTGGTACACATCATCCTGGCACCAGTGAAAAAGAATACTGTCATCTGCAAATCACACTGAATTATGCTACCATAATACCACTTAATATCAGCCAAATAACGTGATTTGGTTGCAAAACTAGACTTTAACAAAAACCTAACATAACTGGAGAAAGTCCAGACAGAAGCAACAGCGACAGTCAGAGGTCTAGGAGGAAATAATGAAAGATAGAGCTTGCTTAGGCTGAAGGATAGGGCTGAAGCAAGCCATGACAAGCCATCTTCAAACACTTCTGAATTTGCTGCAAAGACGAAAGCAATAAAATGCTTCTATCTTCCCTGAGGAAGCAAGACCTGAACCACAGCAGTTGCAGGATTCAGATCACCATTTAGGAAAACTTTGTCAAGGATAAACACGATTTTGTAGAACTTCCCCAAATATATAATTTGGGTGAAAATTTAGGGTAATCATTATGATGTTACACTTTACTTTGAATCAAGCATTTTAAAATTAAACAGTTGGAGTTATTTTTTTTTTAATGGATTAAGGCACAGTGATACACTCATTTATGTTCTGCAGATATATATAACAAAAAAATCCCACAACACACCCACAATGAAAACACTACAAGACCTGGAAACGGTGTTTCATAGTTTCCATGATTTTATAGGTACTTATAACAAGAGTGCATAACATCATTATAAGATAACCAAATATCTTTATATATTAAGAAATATGTCATTCCAATAAACTGTATCTTACTTAAATGGAGAGGGTTTTTTCACTGTTTAAATCACTTCAGAAAAGCCGAGGATCAACATATACACTGCATTTCTTCTTTAAAAAATTTAATTGGATTTTCATTTTAAAATTTAGTTCAGTTGCTGAACACTGAAAATAAAGTCTGGGTACAGGACATACTTGTTTTCAAGTTAGAAAAGGATCTGTATTTTGGTTTTTATCAGCACTTTTGCAAAGCAAATAACAACTGTATTCACTGAGTAAGCATTATATCTCTGGAATGAAATATACTATTGTACTGGCCAGGTCCCAGCTTCACGTGCAAGGTAGAACTGACACTAACTGATGCAGCAAGGAGAGCAGTTTCATAACACAATGTTTCTCAGATATTATAGCAAATTTTTGAAAAAACAACCCTGTAGATTTATTGTACAGTTCCCATATTCACAGTAGCCCATGTGACTTTACAGTATACCAGAGAAAAATTGGTAAGTTCCTGTCCTAGAAGTCATCCAACATAATTTGTATTGAAGCTATACAGAACTATGTTTAGAAATGTTAAATTAGACTCTAGACATAAAACCTGGCATAAATGTTGTGATTGTTCATATGGAACCATGACCTAGTTGTTGAAATTTCTACACTCTGGCTTTCCTACAACCTTCACTCTTCTATTCCTGCCTCCCACACAGCAGTCCGGTGTGTGAACTCATCCAATACAATGCATTCAGCTCATGGAATTCATCAGTTAAGCATCCTGCCTCTGTTCTACAAAGCACTTGAGAACATTCTTCAGAGATTTGCTTTATTTGAGTGCAGATATCTTGCAGATGTTTAATTTAAAGCTCATATGTAGTCCCACTGAAGTAAATGGGATTACTGAAGTACTTAGTAATTCCCCGCTGAATCAGGCTTTTAAGGGTAAGAATAAATGTGCCTAATTTTTATTCATCCACCAGATATCTATAGACTAATAGTTTAAACTCAGCAATTTTGTATCTAGTTAATATTAAATCTTGAGAGTTTAGTATCTTTACCTGCTGCATCTACCATCCCTGCACCAAGAACTTTTTAAAATACAACTCTGCAGGATAGTTTTGCATACATCAGGTACTCATGTTTAGCATACATACAGCAGCATCAGACCTAATGATGTAACGACTTACACAGCAGCATAACTATTCAAGGTAAAGTTTCTCTATTTCAACAACATGCAACAAAAATATATTACTTTTTTTTTAAATGATAAATAAACTGTACCTGGACCTTGTATTTTCTGGAAGTTAGATATATCAAAGACTTAGAAAACAACTGTTGTAAGGCAGATTAACAAAACAGTGGAACTAATTACATTTATTTTGGACACAACAGGTAAACTCATTCATGTAACTGCTTACTTCCTGCACACAATGGTGTTTCAGAACTATTTTCAATTTGATACTAGGTAGAAGTGTCAAAGGAAACAAACTCTGTGTATTTAAAGTGTTTAGCATGCTACATGTTGCACAGTGCACAGGATCATTACTGACACCCTGGCCAGAAGCAAACACCAAGTGGCATAAACCAACGCTGAGACTCATCAATACAAAATATGTCAGGGGAAAGAAAAATAAATCTACAACTTCATTAGAAGACACTCGTGACTTCTTACATCATCAAGAACTGGCTGAGTGACGCAATGATGAGAGTTCTCTTCAAAGCACTTCTATCCTCACATTTATCACAATTTATCTCCTGCTGAAAGTATAATAAGAGAAGGCTGACAGCGATGAATTCATCTTGTCATCAAGTGCCAACTTCACTTAAATTGATTACTTTATTTAAATGAATACACCTGGAAATAATAAACCACATACAAAATTATCATGCCTTTTAGCTTCATTTGCAGATCACTACAAAAAGACGCACTGGCATGCCTCTAGTAACAAGAAAATTTATATCGTTCCTTCCTAAAATTTTCATTTTTTTCTCTCTGGCCCACTCAATCTTGTTGGCTTATCCGATCAAATATTAAGCTTATAAAATTTAAATCAAAGGAATGGGAAAAAAATACTAACAGACAGATACATTTTTCATTAATGAAATGGTACTTGTAGAGATGTAAGAACTTAAGGCAGCCCCAATTAGTTGCAGGTTTGGGATATGCTAATGGACATCAGACCATCAGCTTTGGGGATAAACAATTTATCTCTAAGGACCGATACAGTAACATACATAGATCAGTAGTACAATTAGCCAGGACATTACAACAGCAAAGTCAGTTATTCAATAGTACCATTACTCAGATGGAAACAACAGCAAAGCCAGTAATTCACCAACACTGAGTCAAATGTAATATCCAGGCAGGCAAGGACTTGTACAACCATGATTATCAGCCAAACCAGCAGGAAGCTGGTCATGGCTGCTTCTTCAGAGGAGCGGCTCGGCCCCATGGAGGGGCTGCCCGAGTCCCACACTTGCTCACTGGACCCACCCCTTCCATTGCTGACTCACAGAACCACTGTCTAGACTTGCTAAGCAGTCATCCAACCTCACCTCTGCTCCTCTGGTCCTGTCCTTGGTGTGCATGGGGTACGGAAGTATCGTGTAAGGCAATTCCAGCCTTAAACCTCCGTTGTGCACACAGGACCTGGAAGCAGTGCATAAGACAGTACTACCCCCACAACAAGTAAAACCAATGATCAGCAGCTCCAGTTCAACCACAACACGTTACATAAAAATCTACTAGGTAGAATAACACACAATTATAAGAGGAACCTTGGTTACTAGTTTAGCTGTATACCACTACCAGCTATAGGCATGCTAATTTCCAACAGGTAGTTTCCCACACTCATGTAAAACATTTGCTCTTCAGAAATTGTACACTAAACCATAACAGGGCCTTATCTTGTGTCAGAAGGAAAAAAAAAAAAAGTAGAAAAGAGCTTAATATAGAGTGAAAATAGTTGACTCCTCAAAGCACACCTACCACTATTGTTTCCAGGGTTTTTCTCAACTAAAAATGCAATATCTAGAGGGTGTAAAACATGATGAGCTTAAGAAATACTTAGAGTATTTCTCAGAACTGCATCTTTTTTCATTAACTGTACCTATTCAGATTTCTCCTCCAGTCTTGGTAATGGCTTCCTATAAGAGCTCACATTGCAACGAAGGTCTTGGTCCTTAACTTCAGCACAATAGGTAGCCTTGTCCAAACATTCATGAAAGACCATGTAATGTCTGTGCTACAGAAATGACATTCTTGTCTGGTTTTCCACACTCCACAACTACAGAACAAAATTCCCAGGACACAAAGGAGCATCAAAAGCTTTCCCATCTCCTCACGGACAAGCCACATGTCTTTCACCGTGCCTTTTTTTCTTTTGCATGTGGGTCTCCAAACGTGTGTGCAGTCTTTTACTAAGCATTTCCAAGCAGAACAAAAAATCCCAAAGCCCCTTGTTGGAACAAGACCCCATAGCACAGACTTCCTCTGATGGGAGAGGAAACAACAGGGGCTTGTATCGGTTGCAGTGCTCAATTCATTCCTGGAAAGAGCAGAGACATTTTGGCACTGAACTGTGAGAGTGTGGCATAAAAATGTACATGAACTAGTGTCCTGCCAAGCACAGAACTTGAAATTTAACCAAGTTAAATGGGCATGCTTCATACATGCAATATTTTTATTTCATTTAGGTGTAAATCAAAACTGCTTATAACTGGGGTTATTTTCATGTATGTTTCTAAAGGTTAACTGTTTCAATTTCCATTGGTTTGTCTTCAAATATTTCATTTGCAATTAAGTTTCTGGTTTTGCTCACTGATACTAACGTAACTATTGCTATTTCCCTACTTTTCCAAACCATCTGTGTCCAGATTGCACTGCACCCCATGATTTAGGATTCATAGTTTTAACAAAGCTCCCATTAAAGAGGCATATTTTCAATAAGATTTTTTTCCAGTCTCAGTCTGTAACTGCAAAGGAACAAAAAAAGCCAAGGCTTCAACAACAACAGCTTCCAACCCTTCTCTACTACTTCATCTGCTTCCATCCTTCTGCCATTTGCCCTTAAGAGTTTTATCTGATTATCAAATATCTGGCAAAGGAGTACTCGGCAGGGCTTGGAGCTATTCGGTCCCCCCACGGCCGTGGGGCTGAAGGCGTTATGAGAGCTTACTAAGTTCCCAGCAGCGCTGTCCTTGCAAGGCCTCGATACCACTCACGTTCCTTGAGCCCTGCGTTTCTCGGCCCGGTTTGCCCCTTCGGAACGGTGGTCTCCGGATGGGGTTTGGGAAAAAGGACAAAGCACAGCTCAGCTGCGCTCGGCAGCAACAGCTCTAGCTAAAAACTAGTCTTAAAGCTCGGAGAAAGTAAAACTAGCACATAAAATTTAAAGTCATAGGTACCACGTGAAAACGCTCTCCTGACTACTTGTTGCCGGCGTTGGCAGGTGCGCAGAGGGAGCAGCAGCCCGCCCGGGGACCCAAGAGATGGGCAGAGCTGAGGCACGGCAAGTCGGCCGGACCGTGCCCCGCCGCCTCCGGGCGCCGCACGCTGCGTGGCCCCGGCCTTCCTCGGCCCCAAGACCCGCGCGTTCCCGCACCTTTCCGCGGGAGGACTGGGAGCAGGCGGGTGCCCACCTCTGACGGGGACCAAGCCCGGCTGGGCGCGACTCTCGGCCAGCCCGCGGGGCGCGCACCTGCCCC
>VXBZ01001323.1:300404-327159 GCA_013399135.1 Heliornis fulica
GGTCAGGGAGTGCGCACGCCTGCGTGAGCGCGCGCGAGCGCCGCGGGCAGGGGCCCCTCCCCCGATCCCCCCCAACCCCCGGTGCACAACCGTAGCCCTTACAGCGGCCCCAGGCGCCGTTTTTCCGGTACCCCCGCCGCTCGATCCCTCTTTCTTCCCCTGCCCCGTTCCCGGCGTACGGCCTCACCGTCCCGGAGGCCCCGGTGGCGGCCGGGCAGCACCACAGGTGCTCGGCACCCCGTCAGGAGCTGCCCGCCCAGCCGAGCGGGAACGGCGGCGCCGGAATGCGGGGTGGGCTACGGAGCGGGCTGTGCTGCCGTGCTCGGCGCTTTCTCCCGGCCGGCTGGTAGAAGTCGTCATTACGACTGGTTGCGGGCAGACGGCTTCCCTCTGCTGAGGCGGCTGCCGGGCTCCCCGCCCGCGTTAGCGATAACCGGGGTGAAACGGCCCGAGCTTAACGAGCGAGCCCTAGTGCCTCGTTACTTTGCTGGCAGGGACAGGCTGTACGCTCCGTGCGCTCGCCTTGCAGACGGACCGCCGAAGCTAACGAAGTGGGCATACACGTATATACAGCCTGCTTGAAATCAATGAAGCGTGGGCCCACCCTCATGCCCTAAGTCGCATGTCGTTAAAACACGGCGTAGTTTTAAACACGCTGCTCTAAGGACAAGGTGCACGTGAAATAGCACAGGCCTGCCTCTCGCACCCTTCGCCGAGAAAGAGCAAGTGGTCCTAGGGCTGAGCTCCTGGGAAGAGTGCGGAGAGGACTGGGCGCTCAGCCCTGGCTTTGGGTTTGGAGCAGTCAAGAAATCAAGGTATGACACGTTACTTAGGGATGAAGTTTATTTCAGTGGTCAGATGCAGGTATTTGTTGTACCTCTGTCGTTTCATGCACTGGATTGAAAACACACCTGATGTTTTTTAATTCCTCCTTTGTGACTCTACCATCATTGGCATTAGTAGAAGTCATACCTGTGACTTCAATTGAGTTGCTCTTTGGCTTGGTTTGTTCCATTATAACAGGAAAAACTGGCCTCAGTTTTAAGACTTGAAGGTTGATGGGGTATTTTTACAGAAATGCTGCTCACTGAAGCTTTGAGCAATGTGCAAGAAATGGAATTCACCAAAATCATAGGTAATGTTCATATCATGTGACCGAAGAACTAACTTATGTATGAGATCTCTTGACTGATGCTGGCTTCCTCGAGGAATCTGGGTAAGAGATGTGTGGCCAAACTTTCAGGATCACATTAGAGAACAAGTGGGTTTTTATGAAGCAGTTATGTTTACAGTTGAAGAAATTGAAATTTTGAAATTGAAATTGTAGTGAGTTTTGTAAGATTCAGTTCTTTCGGAAAACGAGATGTACTGTAGTGTTTTTAGCTTAAAGTCTTCTAATCCCCTTGTTTATATGTATTTGTAGCTGTCTGAAAATTGTTTCCTGGTGTGGAAAGTTCTGATGCTCAAAGTCAGCCAAGATACGTGTTTGGTGATTGAAAAACAAAAAATAAAAGTAGGCATGAAAGAGATAAAAATTTTAATTTCACTTTAACCGCCCAGTAGACTTTGGAATTTTTATTATATTAGTTATGTCTAGTAAATTAGAAGCAGAAGAATAGCTGAATTTGCAGTGGTTATATATTTTAATTTTATCTTTTTTCCCCAGAAAAGTAAATTGCCCTTTCTGTAAATCTTCTAGGACTCATTTTCTCAAACTAAAGTTGCTTTTATAGTTTACTTCAGGCTTCATATAATATTGATAATTTGAAAGTAAATCTTGAGACTCAGACCTCACAGGAAACCCTTTGTCCAAAACAATGTAGGAAGTGTGAAGTTTGTACTGTGAGATTTTTCAGTGCTGTTAGCTTAAATCTGTTACCATGGCCCCAGCCTTTTACGTGTTTCAGTTCATATGAGCAGAGGGGGTGAAGTCCCATTGATTTTTAATGAAAGTACTCATGAATGAAGCAAAGCAGTACGTCATAGATGTTTGCAGATGTGTTTTTGTTTTCATGCTCTGGGAACAGTAGCTGTAATTGTACACCAGGATAGTGTCTGAAATGTATTTGCAAGGAAACCAGATTTACATATGTGTTTCTTACATGCTGTGAAATATTTGCAGGAAAGCTCTTCCTTTATTATGACCTGAGAATAGTAGCATAGGGAAATAACTGGTTAGATTATGCCAATTGCTAATTTGTTTTCAAACTCATTAAAAACCAGACCTCTCTGCTGCTATTTTTTATTTTTCCCTTCCCGCAGTATGTTGTTTTAAAATATATTGGTGGTATTAAGAGATGTAGTTGAGGGGAGGGAGAAGGAACATAAGCACTGACAGTGTTCCTCGGTGTTTCTGCACACACCACTTTGCACAACATGAGTAATATATGTCATGCTGTGTTTAGATGCTTAAAATTGTCACTCAGTCGAGTCTCTGAGGAAAACGCTGTGAATTAGAAACCATGATTCTCTGTTCATGGCGTGTGCTTATGTTGTGCCTTCAAGTGGCCCATCAGGTTGCTTCCTACAACAATCTGGATTTCTGTCCCTCCTTTACAATCCCTACATTTTCTTGAATCTGTGTGAATGCAGCTATCGGCATATTTTTTTTTACAGAGGACTGAGGCCTAATTTGAAACTTCAGTGTGTATAAATTAGTTTGCTGTTGTTGGCAGGACCATAAACTGCTCTAACAGGCATCTTGCTGTAAGGGTGTGCATTGTTGTTCTTCCACAGAGGTCAGTGGCAACTGCATTCCAAGCAAAGGTCATCAATAGTATTTACGTTTGTTGATTTCTAAGCAGTCTTCTTTCTAGATGTATGGTTATCTAACGTTTGAGTCTGCATTGCAGAAACCTTGGTGTGTAACAAGGAATTTGTTAAAACACAGAAGATTTGAGTAAAGGATAAGGGCAAGTGGAGTAGGTAAATAGGTCCTTGGCCTCTCATTTGTTTCTCACACAGCATAGTTCTGAATTTTATCTGCAAGTAGGCAGTGACATTTACAGCTGTAAGATATACCAAAGGTTTTTGGGGAGGGATGGTGCACTGTAACTCTAAGGAGACAGGTCATGCAATTATACCTTAAAGCAACTTGCCAGTTGAAACAAAACAAACAACAAAAAAAAATACACACACACCCCCAAACTCCACACTTTCTAATAGTTCTAAGGCTCAAAATACACTTTTTCAAGGGAACTATTTAAACACCAGATGGATGGTCAGTAGAAGTCCTGGCTGAATGTTTCTTCAGTTACAAAGGATATCAAGCCTATGCTGAAGAATGTTACTGTTTTATGGTCAAATACAGTTATAAATTAGCTTGGTAGTTACAGTGGTAATTAAAATGTTAGCAGTTGACCCTTAAGGAACTGCTTTTAACAGTCAAGTATAGTATAAAGTGAAGCAGGATAAGGTGTGTTTGTTGATATATCATTTGTATTTATATCTATATGGAGAGGTAGGTAAATATTGAATGCGTTTGTATCTTCATATATGGGAATAGCTTTTTTATCATGTCCTCTGTCATATACTTTATTCTTTAATGATTCTGCAATATTAATATATCCAATCTTGCTCATTTCAAGTTTTCTAAAATTTCTTTTGTTGACAAAGATGATACAGTTAGTTTGATATCATCAGTCAAATTACTGTATAAAGTCTTGTATCTGCATTCTGGACACAGTCCCCTCATATGCCATTAAAATATTTTCCTTTAAAATGAAAAAAAAAAAATCAAAGAAAGCTGACTCATTTTCCAGCATTAGCATCAGATGCTTTTTATTGCCTTAGTGGATTTGTAACGATGGAAGTGACAGTTGTTACCTGCAAGACTGCACAGAATTCCAACTAAATATCTTTGGTGCTTTCTAAGGACCAATTCAGTGTGAATCTTCCATTTCCTCATTGACTATTTTCTTTTTAGAAGAAGTTGGCATTGATTTTGTTTCCCCAGTAGAACGAAAAAATTGGACAAGTAAATAGCAGCACATCGTTTGTCCTTGTTTTAGTGCCCTTATGGGCAACAGTGACCACTTCTTTCTACAGAGTTAAGTCCTAAGTTAATTAAGTATCTTTGAACTTCCTGTGTTTAGTAATAAAAATATTAAGATAAAAAGGCTTACTTTTTGTCTCTTACAAAATTCTGTTCTGAAAAGTTGATTCTGCTTTGAGTGTGACACTCAAATAGCAACATGGAGAGCCATAATTATGAACTGCTGCTCTAATGTAATATTGTAGAATAATCAAAATTAGAATTAGATTTATTTTTAAAAAAATGAAATTAGCTGGTGCAGAGTGTTAGACAGATTGTTTCATGTAGCATAAGTATAAGTATACGTAGCCAGATTCTTAGCTCCAGCATGTCGTTACAATACTAGGGGGATCCCAGTTATAATTATGGACAAAACGTAGCCATTTAGGTTTATAAAATATTAATATATTTCTGTGAAATGTCTGTTTAATAAAGAAAAGTAATATGTGGCTGTGTTTTTTAAATATTTACAGAATACGTCATACCAGTGATTTGTGCTCATATTTCTATTTGTTCTTCTCCATATGTTTAGGTTTTTTTAAAAAATCATGTCTCTAGATTCAGCACCCTTACAAACAGCGCAGCAGTAGGTATCCAGGATACAGAGAATGAGAAAGAAACTAAGAAAGTTGTTTGTTTGTGTCAGCAGCCATCTGTTAAAACAAAAACCTTCCCCTTGGTAGAATTTTCTACCAACATAAAATAGTTACGTTGTGGAACCTATCCACCATTATAAAATAAAGAAAGCACACCTGGCAACTTTAACTGTGTGTAAACACTGAAATATAACTTAGCAGAACAGGTATACAGTAAATTGGTAATTGATTGGTAATTGACACATATATGGTCAAAATAGTATGCTTATGTAAAAGATTCAGTGTTGAAACGAAGCTTTGAGCTACATCTAAAACTGCAGGCATTTCACAAATAATTTCACAAAAAGTCACCAAGTATGACATTTGATACTTAATTCCCTCAAGAATAGTTTTTAATAAATGCTCCAGTTAACGTAGATCAAAATCAAAGAAAGATATTTTAAAGATTGCTTATTCATCCCTCTGTAAGAATATTCAGGCTCAAAATATCTAAAAAAAAAAGAGAAGCTCTAGGTGGGCGAGAGACTTCATTTTGAGGAGCTTAAAGCATTTTAGTGGGAATTTGAGTGAAATGATCTTAGAAAGCATGTTATCTTGTATTTACCAGTTATGGGGTTCCTGGCACCTTCCTTTGGTCTCTGAAAGCTATTTGTAAGAGTTATTCCAGACACTGGAGAGTGTATCTTGTCAAAATGAAAATGTCTTTTGAGAATACAGGAAAAAATTGTCTGCAGTAGAAATCTGATAGTGCTGGGTTTTGGCTTGGATGCAGCTTTGCATAGATAGCCATGTCTTCTCATACCTTGCTCTTCTTTGTATTGCTGTTTAAAGAAAAAATAAAAGACAGAAACAGTTATGATTGCAGCAATGAAATGTGTTTATGATAGAATGGTGTAATATTCTGTTTATTACTGTGTCTTTCTTACAAATGAAAGGCAAAAGAAATGCTAAAGGATTCATGTTTCTGATCTTTCTGTCACAGTATAATGCAAAATGTTTATGATACTGGGGATACTAAAAAGCATTGATAACAAGAGTTCATAAAGAATAAGATATACAAAGGCTTTGTTCTTCCGTTCAAGTCCATGCACAAATTTTAAGATATTTCATGTTATGATAGAGGTTTATAAGAGTGGATCCAAAGACCCATCTGAAGACACAGTAATTTAATGGATTGTCAAATATGTCCTGACAAGAAGAGGTCTTTAGTCACCTTAATCCCAGGATAACATTTACTACTACTACTTCTTTGAGCAGCTGGAGGCAAGAGCCATGAGTGTCCTGCTCCCTCTCTTCCCTCTGTCCCTGTCTCCCTCCAAATTTTTCTTGATTCTTTTTTTTTTTTTTTTTCCTGGACATATCCATTCAGAAAATGCTTGTGATTGTAGCTACTGTGTCTTAGTTGCCAAAATAAATTAGTTCATCTGGGAAATTGAAAGGTTGGTTTAGTGGAAAAATAATTCATAAGAAAAGTAACAAACATAATTTATGTACTGTGTCATATGCTGAGATTTTTCTGCACTGCTTCGTACAAAAGCAGAGCTGACAACATAATATTTCCGGTAGCACACTGGGTGTAGGTTTCTAGGTCTTCTACAGCTTCTTACATTTAATTTCTCCTTATTACTTTAAAAGGTACATACCAGGGACAGTGGACAGGAGGGATGCGACATGGATATGGTGTACGTCAGAGTGTACCCTATGGCATGGCCACTGTGATCCGTTCACCACTCCGAACATCTCTAGCCTCACTTCGAAGTGAGCAGAGCAATGGCACTGTTCTGCATGATGTCACTTCAGACAGTCCGGCTGGAACAAGAGGAGGGTTTGTTCTCAATTTTCACAGTGATGCAGAAGCTATGGGCATTAAGAAAAAAGGAGGCTTGTTCAGAAGAGGATCCCTCCTTGGTAGTATAAAACTTAGAAAATCTGAATCTAGGTCATCGATATCTAGCAAACGGAGCTCTGTCAGGAGCGATGCTGCTATGAGCAGAATTAGTTCTAGTGATGCCAATTCTACAATTAGTTTTGGAGACGGTGACTGTGATTATTGCGCTATGGAAGACCATGTTGATGCCACCACTACAGAAACCTATATGGGAGAATGGAAGAATGACAAGCGCAGTGGCTTTGGTATTAGTGAGCGTTCAAATGGTATGAAATACGAAGGAGAATGGCTAAATAATAGGAGGCACGGATATGGATGTACGATGTTTCCAGATGGCACCAAAGAAGAGGGAAAATACAAAAATAACGTTTTGGTTCGTGGAATAAGAAAGCAACTTATACCGATACGAAACACAAAAACTAGAGAAAAGGTGGATCGAGCGATAGAGGGTGCACAGCGAGCAGCTGCCATGGCGAGAACCAAAGTGGAAATTGCAACTTCAAGGTATGTTATCACAAAGGTTCATCACTGAATTTTCAGAAGCAAAAAAGTGTTACAATATGTGATCTTTTATTGTTGATAAAATAATCAAAAGTGCAAGGGTGTAAATGTTGCTGTTAGTGAATACTTGCTCACCTTTCAGTTTCACGTGTGTAGCTCCATTGTCTTTAGTGGGATTGCACATATGAACCTTAGAACTTCAACTCATTTGAATAAAGATGTTTGTATATCTTCCATAATACACGATGAAAGTAAGTTTTCATTCTGCTTTCATTCAGGACCTGCTGTGTTATGTTTTTAAACCTGTTTGGAAAATAAAATTAATGGAAAGAGAACAATTTGGGTGCTCTGAGGTAAAGATTCAACCTTCCAATAAGTATGCTGCAGCTATATTTATTGTCTTGATGATCTTTTGGGTAGCATCTGAGACTCACTGAAGTTGCCCTTTTCACATGGAGCATCCTAAGATGCATCTGTTTATCTGCAAGACTGTGATATGAATGGTGTAAGAATAGTGGTTGAGACTCTTGTGTTCAAGCACTGGTGGTTTGGTTGCTGGGGCAGTATATGGCAGGAGAGTTTTGTTTGAGGACTCTGTTTTGAAGTACTTTTCTCCTGCAGCCTGAATTTGTCTGGATCTTATAACCATCACTTCAAGTAGTGGTGGTCGTCTTCTCCCTGCTGTGTGTTTGAGATGCAAGGGGTGTATACTAGCAGGGAAAATGTTACTTACACTTTGAACTCCTAACCAACAGCTAAGCAAAGTTGCCCAAAATTGAATTGTTACAAATTAAATCAGTATAGACAACTGTAATAGGTTTTATTATTAAGTCTCAGAGCTCTTAAAAAAGCTGTTTAATTGTTAATGTCTCCCATTAAGTTTCTGTGGCAGTTACTGTGTTGTTGGTTTTAGGTTTTTTCCTCAGGCAGGCTTTTCTTGGAACATTCTGTGGACCAAATAAAGGTCTCAGAAATGTGCATGAAATAAAATCTTCATGTTACTTCAGAAAGAGCGTGTCACTTAGAGCTGAACAACAGCAATGTATGCTTACTATGGATTTCCATTCCATTAGTGTAAGAACTCTTTAGGTAGTCCTCACTCAAAAAAACATTAAATGTCCAGGTCTCCTTTCCAAAGAGCTGGAAACCGTGACTCTCAGCCAGATACCTTCTTTCTTCAACACAGCTTTGAGTTGTATGCTGTCCTTCCTGTACTGTTTCTTCCCAAAATGTTTGTTCAGCCGAATGAAACCAGACCATACTTCTCTTTATAGCTCCCTGCTGCTCATGACAGGTTTAGCTGGTAGTTTGACCTGTGACAGATGTCCATGCAGTCATCAACAAGACCAACCACTGTTTTGCTTATATTCCCAGTGCCTTTTCACGTCTAAAAGTCCTCCTTAATAATCTGTGAGGTATTCTATTGTCTACAAAGAAAAATCTGAAAGTTGAGGTAAATGGTGTTTCTCTGAACCTGAATTACATTGGCTTTCCTGACTCAGCCTTTGTATTCTGGAGCTGTTTGTACTGAGCAGGTTTAGAAATAATAGAGGCATTTCTCAAAAGGTAACAGATCACAAAATGAGGTAATGTAAAGAAAGCTGTTATATCAGGGAAATAGTTGCCACCCTCTGCTTCACAGATCTGTATCTAAACCAGATTATAAATTAGCAATGAATAAAAACTGCTTTTAAAATTATAGTACATCTTAACTCTGGATTGTGTACTCTAGTTTTACTGGCTATATTTAGGGCAAAATATTAAGGCGTGAATGTAAAAATCCCAGAATTTGAGGAATTTCAGAAGTATGTTCAATTTGTTTCCTTTCTAAGATACTAAAAGTTGTGCATTTTCTAAAAATTATTATCATAAGCAGTAATTGATTAAAATTGATCTTTAACCTATTTATGGTAAAAGCAGTCAGGTTTTTTGGGTCTTGGTTTCTAAAAGGAAAAACTGCCTTCCAGAAATTTTTAATAAATTATTTTCTATATCATTTCAAGCACATGTGAAATGCTTTCAATGATGGATGGTGTACATTTGGCAGAGCCTTTTGGAAGATGTTAAAAAGCCCCAAACACCCACTCAACCGGGTGTCAACCTAGTATGAAATCACTTATGTTTTCACTGGAGGAGCTATTTATTGTACTCTGTTAACATTGGCTCATCAGTACTTAAAATGATATAAACCATAATGGTTTTGGAGTTAGTTTTCAGAGTTTGAACATAAACTTTCCTTCTAAATATTCAGTATCATTAGGTGGTTTTAAATGTATAGTCCTGTAAGTAAATATGTAGCACTGGAAGCAAAAGGAATGATGTTTGTTTACATACAGCCCTTCATTTACCAGATTCTTTCTAGAAAAGTCAGTATTATGGGTTCACAATTTTGTTCCCAGATCTAGGTTTGTTTGTTGTTTTTCTCTCTCCCTTTTTCCTTCTCCCTTACAGAGTGCACAGTCAGCAAGTTTGCTGATGACACAAAGCTGGGAGGGGTGGCTGACACACTAGAAGGTTGTGCTGCCATTCAACAAGATTCAGACAGGCTGGAGAGCTGGGCAGGGAGAAATGTAATGATATTTAACAAGGGCAAGTGTAGGGTCTTTCATCTGGGGAGGAACAACCCCAGGTACCAGTATAGGTTGGGGGCTGGCCTGTAGGAGAGTAGTGCAGGTGAGAGGGACCTGGGGGTCCTGGTGGACAGGAGCATGACCATGAGCCAGTAATGTGCCCTCATGGCCAAGAAGGCCAATGTCATCCTGGGGTGTATTAGAAGGGGGTGGCTAGTAGGTCAAGAGACTCCCCCAGGGAGCTCAGTCGCTTTTGCTTGGAGAAGACTGAGGGGTGACCTCACTGATGTCTATAAATATGTTAAGGGTGAGTGTCAGGAGGATGGATCCAGGCTCTTCTTAATGTTGGCCAGTGATAGAGCAAAGGGCAAAGGGTCCAAGATGGAACATAGAAGTTTCATCTGAATATAAGGAAGAACTTTTTCACTGTGAGGGTGATGGAGCACTGAACAGGGTGCCCAGAGAGGTTGTGGAGTCTCCTTCCCCGGAGACATTCAAGATCAGTCTGGACACATTCCTGTGTGGTTTAGTCTAGGTGATCCTGCTCAGGCAGAGGATTGGACTAGATAATCTTTCCAGGTCCCTTCCAACTCCTCTAACATTCTGTGATTCCATGTGATCCGGGTGGGGTTTTTTTTCTAGTTAACGCTCAACTAGAAATTCTAAGTGTTGACTCTCCCAGGAAAAAAACTGCAGGGATACTGAGAGACAAGATAAAAGTATATTTAAGAGTATGAAATATGAATCAGAAAAGTGTTTGAAGGAAAAGGGAGAATGTTTTTTTTTTTTTATATATTTTCCTCATACTCTGTAATCTGTCAAGTCATAAAACAAGCAGGTTAAAGAATTGCATTTTTTTAAATTCTGTTTTCCACAGAAATTAAATACTTTTAATTACTCCAAAGTTGTGAGTTCTAAATAAGGTTACTGTCCTAATATGCTGTGAGAACTTTTGACCACCTTAAAAGCAAAGGTTCTTCATTACACAAGTTTGTGTAGGTTTGGTGAAGGATAATGGTGCCTTTGTGTTTGGCACTGTACAAGTTACCCTGTCTGTGAACCTTGCAGTCTGGGAAAATGGCAGTGCCCAGCAAACAGAAAGAAACTGGCAAAGGACTGTGAAAGGACCTGAGATAAAGATAGCAGTAAAATTAATATCTTGTAGCTGATAACATAGAGCTGTTCTCCTTGTTAATGCGCTGTCTGTGCTCAGCAGTGACTAGCAAGCATCTAATCAGGAAAATCTTTTAAAAGGAGCAGTGAGAGGAGATTAACTTTTCTGCAGGGATTTCTTTTTCACAGTAGCTTTTTTAGCTCAGTTTCATTTTAAGCATGTTTGTGTTCAAGCCTGCAGGTGCTGTGGCTTAATTTCAGCCTTTATTTATTTTAATGGAAACTGCCAAAACTGGTGGTGCTGTAAGCAGCCTGCTTCCTTCTGTATGACTGTGAAGGAGCCTTGAGTTGGTGGGAGGAAGGTGCAGGAGCATTGACTTGGTAGCTGAGACCCAGTATAACAATGTGTGTTGTGCTTGGGAGCGAGCCCATTGCCACAGCCTAGACTTTCTTGAGTCCCCAGTCTTCCTTGCTATCATAGTGGCTTCCCGGAGCCAGTAGCTATCTTGTGTAGTGTTTCATGCTGAGGATGAGTTAGAGAGCTATGATTTACCCTGATGCCTGGGCTTGGGCTCTTAGGATTGGTTTCAAGTCTGGGAAGCACCTGAGCTTCTGAACAGCATGGCTCAGTTGTCTGTCCCAGAGTGCCAGTGTTCACAGTACAGCAGTTATAGAAGAAACCAGTGTTTATATTTTTCATAACTTTAATTCAGAGTAAGTTTTGATGCGTTGTTTTGCACTTGGTGGGTTTATGTGACATTCATGGAACTGTCAGGAAAGAGTACTGAATATTTTAGTAGGGAGATCCTTTGTTGTGTAAACTGCCTTGTGTGACCGGTGCTCTCAGCTTGACCTGAACAAACTGTGATTTCTAGGGGGACCTCGAATAATATGTGTGTGGTATTATAGTTTGTGTTCACACTAGATGGCAGCTGCCAATCATTCCAAATAGCACAGAATTATATGCACCACACACAGCTTTCCATGATGGATTTAGCTGACACAACCAATCTCGCTTTACTCAAGAAACTAAACTGGACACTTGCAAGACTAGTGCATCACACATCTTTGAGATGGTTTACTTATTATAGCTGAAATATGAACATTGTGTTTAGGAATAGGATCCAACAAATACCGAAGGTATTTATATAAGACTGCTTGTTTTACTACAAAGAGCTGCCTTATGTTCAAAACAAAATCAGTTTTAATCATTTTACTACATAGTCTGTTTGAAGATAAGTAAAAGGCTGTGGTAAAACTTGAAAGAAGACTTCAGCTACTATGGATAGTAATTTTAATGTTAATATGTTAATTCTGCATTCTTTAGAGGAAACCATATGTTCCTTGAATCCTGTGGGAGTTACACCACTTACTCCAGCAGGACCCATTTTCACTCGGATTTCACAACCAACGTGTAGGTAACAGTGTATGGTTTTGGACTGTTCTGTTATTTGCTAGGAAATGAATGCATCTGTTCAAAATATACAAATTGTATAAACATCACTACACATATTTTATTTCTTTTCTTAGCACTTAATCCAGTAGCATTACAGGGCTAAAAATATGCAAAATTACTCTTCTACTGTTCCTCAGCTGGAAATTTGAGAAAGCCTCTAGTATTTAACTTTTTGATCAAATTACCTATATCCAAATCCACCTACCTACAGCTGTAAGTCTGAACAGGGATATTTAAAAAGCACCTCTGGAGTGTAGCCAATCTTACTTTGTGTTTGTCTTAAACAGAGTTTTGTTACCCCAGAATTGCCTTTCAAACTTTTTTAAAATTGGGAGACTACTAGTTTACAATTGAAACTATTCTTTGCTTTCAAAACATGAATGAATCAATACGGTACAGCACTTCTTGTAACATAACTATTTTAAATAAAAAGTTTTCTCACATTTACAAACATTTTAAAGTGTTTTTGTTCAGATGGGTAAGGCTTTTTTGCTCAGGTCGCAGAATACTTAATTTAGGAGCTAAAAGAAATTTTAGTGGCAGCCCAGCAGATGTATGTGAAAACACTAGTGCTTTTTTTGATTATACTGATATGCTAGCAAGAGTATTTGTTGTAGCCAAAGAAGCCGAGCTGTTATGCAGATTCTTGCCTTAGATTTACACAGCATCTCAGTTTTGATCTGTATTACAGCAATTGTTCTAAAGCTAAGCCACAAACAGCATCTGTCTCTACTGACTTTTAGGAGAGTTTCTGTGATGAAAATAAATCTCCATGTGACAAACAGAAACTGTATCATTTATACTGGTTAGTCACATATGAACCATAGTGTACAGCCGTTAGACTTATGTTCTTAGTTGCTGTAAAAATACTCTCAAAAACAAAGAGATATTTTATATTTCTACTCTATGTAGTACATCTATGTGCATGTGGCTAGTAGTACTAGTCAGAGTTTGAGTAATTTGATGTTTTGCTTAAAGACCAAATCAATTGATACAGAGCCTTCCCAGCTTTTCTTCAAATAAGAAAATGTGCTGTCATCTAACTGTAACATTGTTGATCATTATTCTACAGAGTAGGATGGTTTACAGTGAACAACAGAAAAATACTCATTTAAATGATGTAGTTAATGCCCCCTATGTTGATCTAATTGTGTATTTCCCAAATAATACTTGCTTAATTTTATGTAAACTGGTTTAGTTCAGTGAGTAATGCTGTTTGAATACCAGTTGTTTGGTGATACATGCTACGTCTTCTGTTCCATTTTCTGGCAGTTCATAAATTTCTCTATCTTTAAACATCTTACAGACATTGGTATGTATTTTCATACACTGACTTGCTTTCTCTTACCTGCCTCACTATTATCTTACTCTTTTATTACTTTTCTATTTGTGTGGTGCTATGTTTTCTGCTTCTTTGTTCTTCGCAGTGCTCTGCTCTCATTGTCTAGGGAGTCAGACACACACTCTTGGTGATTATAGAGTCCAGGGGTAGATTTTTCCTTGTGGGCTTGTCTCCCCTCAAATGCAACATCTTCAACAATACAGTCATTATTATTGCTGTCCTCTTGAGATGTTTTCCAGTTACACTAGATAGATGTAGCATCCTAAGAGCTTGTTTCTCAGTTCACCTGAAAGCCTCTTACTTTTTGTTTGAAGCTAGGCTTGTTCCGCCTTGCACATCACTCTTACACTTGAACTTCATTTGCTGTTTGTGATCAGTGAGGTTGTGCAGCTCCTCTTTGCAGCTGTCCTCCAGACTTCCCCTCTTTGATGCTGACATTTGAAATTTCTGCCACTTACCCGTTCACACCTTTTCCCTAATGTTTATGAATATCAGGGCTCTCAGCCCTGTGGATATCCAGTGGTGAATGTTAGTTGATAAAAATAATTTAATCCATCCTATTATATTCTGGTTTTGAACTGATTTTTTATTCATTTAAGCATTTCTTCTCTTTTTTTTTATTTTTTTTTATCATAAGTTTCTAGTGAAGAATTGTTTGGGTTGTTTAGTCTGGAGAAGAGGAGACTGAGGGGAGACCTTATCACCACCTATAATTTTCTGAAAGGAGGTTGTAGTGAGGTGGGCAATGGTCAGTTCAGCTAAGTGACAGGTGATAGGACAAGGGGAAATGGCCTCAAACTGTGCCAAGGCAGGTTCAGTTTAGATGTTAGGAAGAAATTCTTCACCAAAAGAGTTGTTGAGATGTGGATCAGGCTGCCCAGGGAGGTGGTTGAGTCACCATCCCTGGATGTATTTAACAGACGGGTAGATGAGGTGCTCAGGGATATGGTTTAGGAGAGGACAAGTACACTTGGTCTCGATTGTAAAGGTCTTTTACAACCTAGTGATCCTGTGATTCTGTGAATGATATGTTTTGGTCATACTACATTAAGAGCAGGTATTGATGGCAAAAGATGGTATTACTATGTTGTACTTGAAAGCCAGTAATTTTCTTATTAGCAACTTATATGAAACCAGTTAAATGTCAGTTCTTGGCTTTTTTCTAGGAGTTTTAAGAAAAAAAAAAAGCATTTGTACTCTTTTTTGTTAACACTCTGAATGTGGCAGGCTGCTGTTAAGGCTTACTTAGTTACCTGACTGCTATAACGTAGCACCTCTGCTTTGTGCTTACCTCAGTTTACTGACAAATAGAAAATGAGGGAAAGGGCATTTTGCTGCTGCTTTCACTTCGGTTTCTGGTTCTGGAGTGAGTCACGTCAAAGATATTTCTTTTTCTGAACTTTTTGACAGTTTCAGAAATAAATGTGTTGGATTATGTCAGTCTTACTGCTATGCAAAAAAAAAACCTTAAAATCCAAATGTGGAAATGGGCAAGGTTTTCACTGTTGAGGAGGTCTTTTGGCAGATGTAGACTTGCATCATAGCCTTGATGCTCCTATTTGGAGCTAAGGTCTAATACCTTAGGTTCATGATTAGAAACTTTTCTTCCATAGGGAAAACAAATAAAACCAATAAATCTTCGTTATGAATAAGCTGCAGTGACTTTATAGGAACTGCCTTTGTATGCAGCCCAAGTTAACTTTTTAAGCTCCCTCACTTAAAGGAACTTACGAACTCTCTTGTGTAGGTGTCTTAGGAATATCTTGAAGACAAAAGAACATATTGACAAGCAGTAAGACACAAAACATATTTCAGGAATAATAAGGAAACTAAAAGTTAAGAGTGTGAGTAAGCAGATGCCAGCTGTCAGAATGCTTTGTGCCAAAGTAGTGGTGAACCATCTTAAGCATTCAGACTTACATCTACTGTCCAGAGTCCTGCTTTTACCTTAACATATCTTGTCCAAGGGCTTAATCTGAGCTTTACTAAAAATCCATTAATTATGCAAACTCTGGAATGTTCATATAGGTATTGCCATATATAGCATTTTTTAGTGCTTTAGAGAACAGTATGTTTCTGGACATCGTGGGAATTATTCTACAAATATCAGCAGAATAGATAAGCTGGTGACCTTTTGTGATAGTCAAAAATGTTTGATCTGCACAGATCTGTTGAAGTAATAGTTAATAGGTTCTGGTGAAGAGGCTTTCCCTTCTCACACTGACTAGATTCTTTGTGCAAAACTAATTCATGTTGGGAGGTCTAATGTTGCTAGGCATTCTTAACAGTGCCCTGTACAAGTAGGAATATTGTTTGGTTCATATTCTCAACGGATACTGAATGATCATAAAAAATTCATGCTTGATATTTCACAGTCCCAAGTGGTGTTTGTCCAGGTATGCCACACCAGTGAAGAGGTTGGATTCTGCTAATGTAGGATTTATACCTCCTTCAGAAACTGGTTTTGTTTAAAGAATGAAATGGGACCCAAAAAGGTTGGTGTATTCTTTTTATGCTTAAAATTTATAGGACCTGGAAAAAAGTCATATTACTTGTTCATAATTGAACTCTATATAATAAATAAATCTTATTTGCTATACTACCGCTTGTTACAAAGAAAAGACTCTGAGCACTCTCATGCCAAAGCCTTTATCTGCGATGTGATGCGTTTCTGATGGAAAAACTGCTTAGAGGAGCTTCTACGATGGTTCTTTATTAGAACAATGGATAGCGTTTAGCTTTTACCCGTGTTGAATATCTGGACAATGAACCCAGAGAGCAGTTAGTCATAATGATGATTCTAAATAAGTTCATCAATGAGTTTGTCCTAAATTTGATTTAATGTTTTCTTCAAAGTTTAGTTGATCACAATATGCTCTAAATGGATCTTGACAATTCACTTGTAAGTTCCAACTTTGAGATGTAATGGATATTTGACATTAAGTCATCTTATCCTTACAGTTATGATGATTAAAAAACTAACAAATTTCTCTTGAGGTCTGTATAATAGTTACATCTGTCTGCAGTTTGCTTACAGTTTAGTTCCCGAATAGCATGATGAACTTTGGCTGTGGACCCTAGTTGTGCGTGGACACTGTGGAAGAGTTGTCTCTTTCAAACTCAGAGTACAGTACAGATAGATAAGCCATCAGATCTCTGATGCTGTTGTACACCTAGATTTTTTTCCTGTTGCTAGCAAGGATAAAGCTGGACTGGATCCTTTTTGGTGTAAAACACTATTATATTTTGGATGAGTATTAAAAAAAGTCCTCAGAAATATTGATTTGTGCCCCGGTGTTTGAGTAAGGATTGTAGTAGTGCTGGTTTGGCAAAACCTCCGAGCTGACTTCCTCTGCAAATCCTTCCATTTATTTGCTATTTCACAACATATTTCATCAGCTGTTTGTAATAATGCAAGCATTTTTTATGTTGATAGTTCAAAGAACATCCTGAGTCTTCGTAGGTCAGTCTGAGAAAAGTCAGATTAAACTATCTTCAGAAACCTTGCCTGCTTGTTCAAGGTCCCTGACAATTTAAGGAATTCTGTTCTGCTTTCAGTGTAGCTAGTCTGAATTTTTTTTTTTATAGTTTTCTCTAAAAAAAAGAGAATTAATTTGCCTTGGATTTACCTATACATGAAAATGCATATTCAACTGGGTGTATAACCTAACACTGCTTAATACATTCAAAATACAGTTTTGATTTTGCACAGAAATTCACTTTGCAGAATCACAATGACAGTTTCCTCTTGAACTGTCTCCTTTTACACACTCATTGTTAAACGTAAAACCATTTGATACAATCTGTCTGACCCTGAAATTATGCATAATTTTTCCTTTTTAAAGATAACTTGCATGTTAGAGATGTTCTGAACTTTTCCTCTGTTCTTTGACAGTTTTCTCATTTGGCAAGTAGAAGTGTCAAGGGAGGTGGAAGTTGAACTCACTTAAGTCCAAGTCAGTTAAGATGACAAGCATTTTGTAGGCACATTTGAAATTTCCATCTGTCAATAAATTAAACTTTAAGACTTTTTAACAGTTAAATCCACTGTATTGTCTTTCAGATTAAGGAGTGTTTGAACTCGTCACTTTTTTTAATAATATGTACTGTTAAATTTTTTTGTGTGTGTGCTTTACTCTTCCTATTCTCATACGGCTTAAATATGTTTTGTTCCTTCCAAGATGAACGTGAAGCAGAATAAAAGGGTGAATGAATAGCAAGATTCTGTTAATATTCCCAATAGTAAGCATTATAAACCTACATTTTCTCAGTTTTCAGAGTCATATTTTTGTGTGAAAGATATTAAGTTCTATTGAGAATTTATTATCAATATAATAAGCAGTTATGGGTGCGGCAATAGTGTAGTAAAAAGGAGTCGAGAGAAAAAGTGGAGAACTGGAATTTTAGAGCTAGTAGAAAATTTTATTAGTATCTCTTACTGGTTGCTTTGCTGTCCGTTCTCCAAAAAGTACTAGGCTTTTTCAGAAAAAATAGAAGTTGCTTCAAGATTCTCATGTTACATACAGTTAATATGCCTCTCAGAAATTGCCTACACACTTAATTTTCTGTTTGGTTATCTTGAGGTGTCATTATCTTATTTTGTATGGAGATCGCTATTTGATGCAATTTTATGAAAGTTTTCCTTCATTGCTTTAGCTCTTCTGTTCAATTTTTAATGTATATGTGTCACCCACTTCCCAATCACTAGTAAGCCTTGCTTAGCAATGGATACTATTAAGAATAATTTCAGATACTTTTTTATTTTTTCTAGAAAATGTGAAGTTCTTGTCAATATCCCCATGTTTTGACCCTGTTATTGCTGTCAGTATAATGTGTTTTCTTCTCTTGGAAAAAAATGCATTAGATGGATTAGCAAAGCACTAAAAATATCTTTGCTTAACCACCAAATTATATAACCATCCGATTTCTGTTGGCTGCTGGTCTCATACTGTGGTGTGGTTTAGAAATCAGCATTTTACAGCACATCAGGTGAAAAAAAAGTTTTTGGTTTACATCAGCTCTTCTGTCAGACTTTCAAATTTATGTTTTTTAAATTAAAATATAATTTTTCACCCAGAGCTTTAGATAACTGATGCCACCTCAGAATCTGGAAATGTTGCTACTTCTATATGATTTAGTCCTCCTTTTTTGTGTGTGTGTGTGGGTTTTTTATCATCATGGGCAGTATGTCTGATCTTTTTCTTTAGGTTTGTGATTTGTTTCGGCAGGGGGACATTTTATAATGAAGACTAATTTAGATCAGATGTACTGCTGAGGGCCATGGTAGACTGAAATAAGGTGAGCCATGTATCCAAAAAGCTCATTATGTATGCAAGAGAAGATCTAGTCAAAATAGCCCTCTGTAGAGCTAAGTGTCATCTTTTTTTTTCTGCACTTTCTGTATCATTTGAAGTAAAGGCTTTTCTAGAGTTAAATCTATTACAGAGACACCTATAAGTTGAAAACAAGAGGAAAATCCCTTAGATTTAATTAAATCTTTGTAATTTCAAAATTTCTCTCTAAATTTATCTTAAAGATCTAATATGATCTATCTCGCAGGACACTATCAAAGTATTTGATTGTATAAATAGGGCTAGTGGTAAGCTGATGCTGTAACTTAAAGAATTCTCCTTCCATTGCTAAATGAAGAAAAAAGAGGCTCAATTTAAAGGTGTAGGCATTTAGCTGAAATGCTTATCAAACAATGTTTTTTGATGAGTTAACTTTGCAGACTGCTGGCTTTTCTTTCTTTCTTTTTGACAGAAAGCTCATGTTGTATTGTAGTGGAGCTGTGTATGATTGGGTTGCCTGTGATAGGGCTGCAAGATTATTTTTTTTCCTTTGAATGTGACAAGACGAATCCACTTGCATCCTAAGGTCAAACAAGTGTCACTGTAGCCTGCAGTTACATCCTTTCCTGCTGTTTGTTTTTCTATTGTGTAGCTGTAATGAAAAAGAAAAAAACCTGAATGCATGAAAAAAAGGAAATGATGCCATCAGAACAATCCCTTTGCATGCAAGGGAAAAGACTCTACATATAATCAGCTGGCTAAAGGGCATGAGAACATCCTGAAAGGTAATTGGTCACCTTTTGTTGAAATACTTTGATATACCTCATTAACTTGCTCGGTGTTGCTCAAAAACAGTGGCTGTAGATAGAGACACAATACTAGGCTTTTCCCAATTATTCAGTGCCAAAAGCCTCGTGGTTATCATAGCATCGTCTTAAAGCCAGTATTGTTTATCGTTTCTGGATGAGTTTATCGTTTCTGGACGAGTATGCACACAAAGGGTTCAAACTTTCCTCAGCAAGCTTTTTCATGCCTTCATCCATGATTTCTCTACAAGTAAGAGGGACAAGCCTTTGCCTTTTTCAGACCCTTCTCAGAGTTCATCTCTGCGGTCCTGTAATTTGCAGAATACAGAGAGCTGAAGTTGCTGCTATTTATTTGTGACTGAACAGCATACTATTGCTCATCTATTTTCTCTCAATCTATTCTGTCTAGAATGCTTATCTCCACATGTTCCATCTCATCTTTTAAGTTGTATGGACTCTGGGACCTGTTCACTATATATGTTTTAAATGATTGAAAAGGTTGAACCTAGTCCACTTGCCATCTTGCAAATCTTGGCAAAATACATGCACTAATAAAACCAGGAGCAAAGGGAAGATGATTTCCTGTGGGTTTTGGTTTGTTGATTGGTTTGTTTTTTGGTTGTTTTTTTTTTAGAACCCTGTTGTTTTGGCTAAATTCAATAATAATGTCTTCAAAAGCACTGTGCTGATAAGAATAAACAGGGGTGGGTTTTTTTCCTCTCTTTTTCTCTGTGATTTACCAGGAAAGAAAACCTTCTAGTCTTCAGGTCTCTAGTTTCTTCTCAAAAGGAAATAAGTCGTCTCTCCCTGAGGATGTTGCCATATATGCAATTGCTGCTAGCCACTACAGAGATGGTATCAAGGCATTGCTGTCTCTTCTGCCTTTCTACTGCTGAAACATGCTTTAATATTTATGCCAAGAGAAACAGTCACTGTTTTTTTATCATCTTAAAAAAATCCCACCATTTAGATAACAGCATTATGTTGAACCTAGTGAATATAGCAGTGAACAATATCAAGAACAAAAAAAGATTGGCATGAATGAGTTTCTGGTATTTCTAAGTGAAAGCATGGGTGTTTCAGTAGGGGGGCTGGGATCCTTGTCATGCATAAGAGTATATTTTTTCAAAAAAGACTTTACAAATTATTTTTTAAAATTTCTTGTTAAATTGATCTAAAATTATTATCAGAATTCCACAAATTCTCTTAATTCTGATATGAAAATATTACTCAAATGTGTCCATATTATGTATGGACACATATGCCCAAATGTAATAACCTGCCCTTTCATGAACATGAAAGACACCTTAAAGTATACTAATCCTAGAGGTCAATTGTGAAAAAATTATGAGGCTATGGTAATAAAGTGCCTGTTTTACTGCTTTCTATTGTACCTCTCATTCTGAAGCAATAAGATGATGTTAGATGCTTTGACCAGCAACTTATTATTATTACTCAGCTCATTCTGAGGTGAAGAGAAGCTTGAAAGGAGCGTGCAGCTTGCTGCTCAGCAGATGAAGTGGAAAAAATTGGTCTAGAGTTTTTTTTTAAAAATCACCTTACTATTAAAATACCTTCTGTGATGCTATTTTCTTTAGCAGACAAAACATCACTTTTCAAAATCATCAACGGATAAATGGTTTATAGGCCACTTACCATGTGGCTTTGGAAGATAAACGTGTGAGATGAATCTGGTAGGTTTTTGTTTTATTCTTCACATAATCTGTCAGTGAAATATTAAATGTTGGCCATGCTGACATCAACAGCAAAACTCCCACTGGCTCCAGTAATAGCAGGATACCACTGATGCAACTCTGAGTTGTGTGCTTTGTGGGAGTCACAGGCAGTTAAAAGGCCAAAGCTTAGATTTTACAAATTCCCAGCTGGTTCATAGTGGACAGTCACAGAGACAGTCCAGTTACCGCTGAAGGAAACCTTTAGGTTCTCAGTATGCTGTCTTAGGTGTCACATCTTCATAATTCCCAGAATAACTAAAATTCTGGGCTTAATTTATGAGTTGCAAAGGACCTAATAGAACTTGCTGAGATTTAGTCCTTTCCTTGTGCAAACAAGAAGCTTGTGTAATTAATCTGTATGTCACGTTCTGTCTGCTGTTACTTCTGCTGAATGCTCTGCCATTCTACACACTCTCCCAAAAAACTCTGAAATTTGAGTTTAGTACAGCACAGCTCAGTACAAGTCAGGGTGACAGAATTTATTCTAGAATGATAGGTCAGCTCAGTTGCTGAGGATGTCTATGTTTCTGCAGATTGGATGGAGGTGTTGCTTTGAAAAGCTTAACTGAGGATACAGTTTTGTTTTTTACTGCTCTACTAGAGAATCTGGTTTCTTGATTTACATACACGTGAGAAATTATTAACAGATTACATGGATTTGCAGCCAGAATAGCTGATCGTACATGTTGCTGCTGCTTCTTTCTGCAGTGCAGTTGCTTTTATATTGCAAAGATCCTCAGTGTACTCGTTGACCAGATAAAAGGATCTTACCAAGCATGATTTCTTTTCCTCTTCTGGAAGGTTGTCTAGGTCATGGTGCCAAGCTTCCCTGGCTAGGTGCACTTACCTAGTGGCAGGGAATGCTTGTGGCTTATTGCACGCACAATGTGATAGAGATTTCCAAGGAAAAGAGGGTGCAGGAGCCGCTCAGACAGCTGGCTCCCGGCTGTGCTTTCTCCCAAAGGATCTTTAGGAACGGGCATGGAATGTGCTGTGAAATTCTGGCAGTGGCAGTCGGACAGCCTTGTGATAGAGGCAACAGGCCTGGGAAAGATGATGATCAGGAGTGGACTTCTGTTACTTCCAGAATAATTCAGTCAGCAGTCTGCCTTTGTGCTGCTCTTCACTGGGTGTTTGTTCAGCCAAAGAGACAGCCCTGAGTTTGGTGAGTTGGTGTGGTGAGCTGTGTATGCTCTCAGGCCACAGGCCGGACATGAGTCCAAAGGATCTGGTGTACAGCAGAAGTTGGATACATCAATTTACTTTCCAAGCAAGCCACAAACTTCAGTGTGACCTTTCAGCAAATTAGTTATGGTGGGGCACCATGTTAGGGGTATGTGACCTGGCTCCAAATTAGAAAGATGTGACTTGGCAATGAGTTCTCTGTTAGGTTTGTATGAGAGCAGGGCTGTGCAGGAAATACTCAAGCTTGAGTTCTTTTAGAGGCTGTGATCATGGTGCACTTCATACAGGGAAGTGAGAAATCAGCCTTACTTCTCACTGCCCAGCCGAGATAACTAGCTCAGGCCCAGGACTGTGCTGATACAACTATGTTTCCAGCTCTGGAGCAGATGTGTTCCATATTTCAGTGTATGTTACATATATTCTTAAGTCAAGCTTGTGCACAGACTCTCCGTGTGTACAAAGGAAAGTGCTGCCTAATGTAGAGTACTACTCTAAGAGTAAATACTGACGTGCATCTTTGGCAGTGAAGGTTATATAGCCTCTACTACACAAGTAGGATAAGAACCAAGTACTTTAGCTAATGACTAATGGCATTGTGCAATACAGAGTTTTAATAGAATACGTTATCATAGTTCCAAAGCAAGCTAAATATGTGACATTCAGTAGATCTCTCCTGTATTCAAGAGCTGACCTTTTGGCAGTAGCTGGGAAATAATATACAGCAGAATCTTGTTAATTCATGCTAATGACTTAAGAGACCCACTACGGATTACTTGATTTTACAACTTAGCAAGTAAGTTAAACATGATGATAAAATTTCAGATATGCACACTTTAACAGTATGTTCTCTGCTAATTTATCTTAATAGCAGCAGTTTAGTTGTAAATATATTTGCAATATGCAAGTTAATGAGCATGGTAGTAGTATGCAGGAATCTATGTAGGTAAAAAGTGCATGAAAAGTTTTATCTTCAGGTTGAATTACTTCTAGAAAGCCAAACTGCTAACTTATGCTCATTCTTAAAATAGCAATTTCCAAACTACATGCTCATTGAACATCATCGTGTATGTTCCAGTAAATTCCTTAGTCTTCAAAATAGAAGTAAATATGTCCATTATGCAAAGTCTGCAGGTTTTTTATGACTGGGTGCGGGTTTTTTTTTAATCTACACTGTGTTTCCACATTAATTACTATTAAGATTGCAGTTCCGTTAATGTCAGCGTGTTTTTAAATGAGCAAATAACTTTCAGCATGCTATGGGAAGCAACACTGAACCATTTAATATTTGTTATGCTTTTAATCAAAGAAAAAGCTGAAGCTTCCCTCTGTTGGAAACATCATAGGCACTTGTTACTGTGCTTTGGTGTGTCAGCAGAGAAGTCTGACTAAATAAGGCAATGCATGAGTAGAGCTTATCAGCATTTGACAGGAATATAGTCTACTAACAGCTGATACAGTAGCCCATCTATTCTGTGCTATCATTGGCTCTCTATGTTGCACACAGATGTATGTTTATTCTCTGCTCGGTTGCAGATTGTACTCAAAACTTGGCCCTCCACCTTCTGTCTTCAGCTAGTTTATGTCAGAAGCCATACGAGTGAGCAGAAACCCTTGGAAAGCCATATATATTTGTATTTATGTGAAAATGTATGTGGAGTTGTCAGCTTTCAAAGTTTAGAGGAGAAACGTACTGTCCCTTCTATTTCTCCTGCCAAGTGCTCTAGAGTGAGTGAATAGCATTTAGGAACATCAATTAAAAATAGGGAACTTCATGCATATGGGTGCCCTTATGGTACTGTTGTGCACTAAAAAACACTTGTAAAAGGTATCCATAACATTATGAAAGCAAGTCCTGACTGATTTTGCCTTCTCACTGTGAGGGACTGATACCACTCAAGTGAGTGGCTAAGCTCTCAGTGACTTTCCTGGGAATAGTATTACACCTTGCATGGTTGTAGGTTTTTTTAAAGAATCCAGGGTAAAATAGCCTTAACACTGTTTCAGTATCGGTTTTCCTGGTAAACTGAGTTTTGTTGTCAGATTTTTGTCCCTGTGTTGTGCAAGAGTTTGGGACATGGAGATTTCTATGAATAAAGTTATGCTAATAAATAATCTTTAAGATCCAGCAGCACCTGGCCTGCTACACAATGTCCCAAAACAGTCAAACTGGTAATCTGCAGGTATTTTTTGATGCTGGGATGAATGTAAATGTCTGTGCATGTATGGTCCTTTTTAAGGGACTTCTGGAAAATATTCAACATTTAATTCTTACAATTTCTTCACAAAGTTTATTGTTTTCAAAATGTCTTTTCATCATACTCAGTGCAGTGCTTTAAAAAAAATTAAAATAAATAAAAAAAAAAAACCCAACACTGAAAAACCAACTCTGCAATTCTAGTTGAGATCCATCTTCTTCAGTTCAGTAGCCTGGCTTAAATGGCCCAACATGAATTGACAATTCAGTAGCATTGTTGTATGCAATGTATTTAACAGAGATGTCTTTCTGTCCTTTGAATCCATCTCAGATAATGCTACTGAAAGAATACACAGTTGATTGGAACTCTTGCCATTACAGCACATGTGATGGGTTTGTAGTAGCTGCACAGTGTAATGGACTGTTTACCCTGTGTATAATAGCTCTTGTTCATGGCTTTATATCTATCTTCCTTCCAAAATAAGAGCACTTTTAGAGAGCAAATAAGGACAGTTTCAGGCTGCCTTTTTGACACTTTGCTGTGCCCAAAATATCCTTAGTTTTGCAGAATGTGTCTGCAAATCCCAGTATCCCAGAGCTGGATGCAGTATCATACACCAGAATGATGTGCATGGGAAGCAGTCTGATGTGTCCAGAGAGATACAGAAATGGTACAGCCCTGAAATTATGTGTACTTGCATGCAGGAGAGCATGGTAAAGCCATTAAAATTCTTTAGTCATTCAGGGATGCTTTATTTTGTGGAATTTTATTAATTTTATCTTTTAATTTCTGAATGCATGTATTGAAAATATTTTAATTACTATAACCGTATTAATTATGCAGGCTTATAATTTCATATTTGCTTGTTACTTTAAAGTTATTGTAGTTATTATAAATATTTTATCATGCTGTTTTCTTGTTGCACAAATTTAGTGTCTCTTATAAAGGTTCTTTCACTTTTTTTTAAAAAAAAAAAAAAAAGGCTTGAGGGCACTTCGGGGCTCTGCAAAACATGCCTTCTAGTACCTGAATATCTGTTCTTTTATAATAGCAACAGTTTGGCAAGCTATATTATCATTTTATATTATTTACTGTATATTATAGTGGAAACTAAACCTTAATCAATAGTACTTGGCTAACACACCCAGTAGCTATTCTTTTAACTGCTAAATGAGACATCAGTAGTTTTTGTAGAAGTTTGGTTAATGGTGTACACTGAAGTTTAAGAAAAGCAGTATCTTCAGGTAGAGGTTGTACTTAGTTACAGATTGTTATGTCAACTTTCAAAATATTTTGTGGCAGATGTGTTTGGCATACATCACCGGCTGACAGAGAAAGAGCTTAACGCACTAGTTCGAGACGATTCGCTCTAGTGTCTTTTTTATGAGTAGTAACTGAAAAATAAATGCTTCTGAGAGGGAAGTTTAGTAATCTGAGATGATCTACCTGGCCCCACCTACACATCATATTCTCTTTTTAATAATCACTTCATAATTAAATATAAATGTTTTTACTAAAAAGCCAAACAAGTACATTTGAAAACACCAAGAATTATTTAATCCTCAAAAAAACCCTAACTTTTCCCTCTGCTGTAAAGATTAGAATTTGAAAGTTATCAGCAGAGTATGATGCCCATAATAATAGGGAAAAATAGCAAGTTTTAGTCATGGGAAGGTATTTTTGTGCTGAAACACCTAACTTTGTCATGATGAAGCTATATTTCCAGCATCTAATTAAAGTTTGATCTCATATGTAATTCATGTTTCTAATGACTTTTAAATTTATTTTTTTCTTCAGGTGGATTTAACATTACTGTTCATTAGCTATGATTTATCTTTTGGATCATATTATACATTAATAAAGTCCCATGTGTGGTAGTTCAGTAGTTGCTTCATTGCATTCCAATGTTTACTGCTCCTCCCACAACTCCAGAAGCAGAATTTGTGATGTGCAGATATGACTTCATCTTACTAAAATGAGCCAACTTGAAAGCTTTCATAATGAAATCTATTAAACAATCCTCAAACAACAAACCACCCCCCC
>VXBZ01001323.1:327193-357952 GCA_013399135.1 Heliornis fulica
TCACTTTTTGTTTTTTTTTTTTTTTTTTTTGTGGTGGGGGGGGGGGGGGGGGGGGGCAGGAATGATAGAAAAAACCCTCCACCTTTTACCACCTCTTCAGGTCTATTACTGTCTCTGATGAAATTTCTAAGCTTTTGATGGATGCAATTTTCCAGTTATACACCTATAAGAGCTGGAAGTGGGGATATTTTGCTGCGTGTATTGCAAACTATGTCTTCTTGTAAATGAGCAGGAGGGGCCCTGAGTGCAGAGCCTGTGTAATAAAGAAGCCAAGGACTGTTATCTTTGTGCAAATCTGTACTTTTCTCAAGATGAAATTACTCCAGATGCATGATGATTTGTCCTCATTTTCTCATATAAGTTGGCTTTATTTAAAATATTTCCTTCATTTTTGGTAATGCTGGATTTACCATAATAAATCCCATTGCTTTTGTGATAGAAAACATTAACTTTTATAAATAATTGGCTTCCTTGGAGTAGCTTATGTTGTAGAGTGAACCACCTAGTATTTTCAGGAAGGGCTGTGAGGGGAAATTAAGAAATTTAGGCAGTTCTTTTAAATGCATATAGTGGAGGTATTCTCTGTTGAGAACTTATTCCTCCTAAGAGCAATATTATTCTCTCCTTTGCTGTGAAAAGTATGTGAAGTTTGTAAGGGTTGTCTTTAGTTTGCTAATATGGAGGGATATGTATTCTCTCCTATGCTCAAGTTACAATATGCTAAGCAAATATTTATTAACAGACCTTTCAGGGGCTGTGCAATGTCAGCAACTGCACTCAACACATGCTGGGTAACTAGGAAGCTTAGTTGCTTCCTGCCCCTCTCGCAAATGCCACCTTAAGTTGCTTATTTGTATACGAACACTCTACATCCCAGCCTCCAACTTTGCTTCCATCCCCAAAAAATAAGTCACAGTTACAGATGTTGATGTTTCTGGTAGAGTCATAATCTGCTTCTCAGCTCTGATTATTTCCCTGTGACTCTGAGCCAGTTTTTTAGCACTTAAAACAGCTGCAGCACCATCTAGTAACGAGTCTTGTGGCTGTGTTTGTTGCTGCTGGGCTTTGCAGAGTGTGTGGCAAATTACTGTGTGGGGTTTTCTTTGCCCTGTCCTGGCATGTCATACAAATACAGAGGTTCCTAATTCTTTCCATGTTTCATCTAGTGCTTTTTCTGTAACATAATATTTCTGAGGGGGGACGTTTCCTTTATGGAACCTCATTTTCTCACCTGTCCTTTGTAGTCTGTTCCAGCCTTGGTAGGTGGTGGCTGGTTATTTTGCAAGTTCTCTCCACTGTAGAAGTTTTAAATAACTGAGGGGACCAGGGAGAAACTTGCTTATTCTGTCTTATATTTGTTCATTTTGCAAGATTCGTTGCATTGTCATTCTGTGTTTCTGTCACTATTTCTGTTAGCTTATTTGTAGACCCTGGTAAGATTGGTACTGAGATGTGCACCTGTTCCTCTAAGTCTCTCTCCTCTTTTGCATCTTGTCCTTTCATGAAAATGCAGGGTGAGAAGGGGTGAGGGAAAGAAGATCTGCCAGAGGAATTTCTCTTTCAGGGTTGTATTTCACTTTCAAGTTTTTACCTTTGTCACTGTAAGATCATGTGCCGAAGTCTTGGCGATGCAAAAGCCAAGTTAAAAGTTGTTAAGAATATACTCGGAGTGGGGGTGACCATTCAGCCCGTCTGCAGCTGGCTCCTCAGTGTCCTTGAACAAGAGGGCTTTGGGAGTAGGCTGGGTGGATTGTCTTGCTGACAGCAGCCCACTTCTGACTCCCAAAGGTTCCCAAACACAGCTGAGAGTGGGTAGGGATTTACTGGATGGAATTAATGCAGATAGGAAACATCAGACTGGATGAGTGTGTGTGTTGCACGCCGACTACCTCTGTATCCATCAGAGTTGTGGAGTAAGGGGCCACCACTGCCAAATGCCTTGGTGATACAGTCCCTGCCCTGCCACAGCAGACATTTAGAAATCTCTGCTCTGTCACTTAGCAGTAGTGGAAGAGCAGGAAAAGCATTTTTCTCTGCCTTTTCATTCCCTGTCTTCCCAAGTACCGAATGATGGGCAGCATGTTGGAGCCGTGTCTGCATACATATAGATGTGGCCCTGACGTGTTCTTCAGCCAGGTGCAGAGCTGTGCCTCTCCTGTGCTGATCTGTCTGCTGAGAAAAACAGGCTTCAGACCTAGCTAGTATGGCTGTGTTTATTCTGGAAGATCTCAACTGCTATGCTGCAGCCATATCTGTAGTGTTCTGGCTATCTGAGTGCAGTGATAGATAATGACTTATTTGTATGCAATTTTCGTGTGACAGCATGAGCACCGTTGATCCTTTTCCTCCTGGGGTGCTTTCATGTAGCCATGCTACTGACACCCATGAGTGCTTTGTGTTTTTTCTGCACTGTTTTTTATACTGTTTAGTTTAGCTTTTGAAAGTGGTTAAACCCTTTACACATGAAAATCCTCTTTATGATTCTGTCACAGTACTGCTACCTAGTGTTTTTTTTCTTCTTCTTAAGGCACTTTGATCAGCAGGACTAGTCTGGCACACCCTTCTTGTAGAGAGATTGCTTTAAGGGCTCCTTTACCATTTTTGCTGAACTTGAGCACATCATTCCTGACTCCTGAGCTGTCTCCAGAGTAATTAACCAGCTCTGCACAGATTTGCATACAACTGTGATGGATAACCTGTCCAAAGTTCTGCTTTTCTGCACACTTCTGAACTCTCTCTTAACGCTGACAATTTACCTTAAGCCATTCATTCTCTTGCAACACCATATATTTAAGCGCAGTGTTGGGAATGTTTCTTTCACTGCTCTTAGTTTAGTCCCATGTTCTAGATACAGTACGTGGTGCAGTAAGAATTTGCTGGGGAAAAAAAGCTTGTGATCTCATATAGTTGGTAGTGCCCCACAATGTTCTGAACCTCATATATCAGAGAGTAACTTAAGTTCAGATGAGAGGATGTCTTTTGAATATGCCTCTGAGCATTTACTTCAGACAAGTTCAAGCTTCTTGGTGTTTACTGTGCTGCCCAGTACCTAATATGTACATCAGATTCTCTTCCATTCACTATGAGAGGATCTAAGCATCGTTTCTAAGCATTAGGATTTTTACTCCTCATATTGCTGAGCTTCATAATGCTTTTGCTCCTGATCCTCCTATAGTGTAAAATGGGAGCGGTTTAAATTTCCCTATTTTACCGAGGTGTTTTGAGGATAAAGTATACACACTGCAGAGATGGGCTGAAAGTACTAGGGTAAGATGAGTGGGTGGATGTTTAGTGCCTTCCTCAAAAGCTGAGTATCCAAAACAGCTCACAAGACTCCAGTGTCATTCAGTTCACTTCAGTGGCTGCTGAACAGTTAGTTCCTCAATGTGCTCTTTTCATCTTAATGTATCTGAACAGTATGGACAATACTGAAGATGACTGAAGTAAAATTTAAGGTGATACAAGTTACAGATGTTGAGGTGTTCTTCTGTGCACATGGAGTATGTGAGAAACCAGTGTATTTGAATTGTGGACATCCATTCTGTGATATGGGACAAATAACTCCCAGTAAAATTAGGAAAGCGCACTTAAATTATATTTTTAAATTAGCCAAAACATTAATAGATTATGTTGTATTGGTAAATAGGTAATCTTTGTCTTTTGACCAAAATATGTATTTTAAATAAGTTGAGGTAACGTCATTTAGGTATTCTTTTAATATATGAATTACATTTCTTAAAACAAGCAATTTATATTTTTGATTCATTGCCACTTCACAGATATTTTATTCTTCAGTAAGACAAGCTTTTCAGTGATAGCTTTTGCTACTAACAAGGATTTTTACTTAAAATTGTCATTATTTTCTTTTACTGGTACTGGATTTCTTGTCATTGCCAATAGGACTATCATGATGCTGAATGTAATCTAATACAATTGTACTAATATAAATTTTTCACTGTATATCTGTCTTAAAGGACAAAATACATATCTGAACTTGAGAATTTTCAACTAATACTGTTTACATGTGCAAATAGGAAAAGATGATGCAGCCTTCCCCTTCATTGTTAAGTGGTAAATTGTTGCTATGGTGATCGTTCTTTCCATCTCATCAGCTATAACCTGGTTTTCCACATCAAGTGAATAGCTTCAAGCAAAGCATGATCTCTATTCAATTTATATATATATATACATATATATGCATATATATATCGTTTAATATTGTTTTGTTACATAGTTATTGTCTTGGGACTTAATGTCAACATCAAGTTTCAGTGAATGTAAGCAAGATAGTTCTAATTTTATAGTATATAAATCTGTGCACTCATTAAAATTATTTTCATGTAACTGCCAAGACCTTTAAGTGGATTTCCTAAAGGAAGCTTGGATTTAGTGTGTATAGTTGATTTATTTATTTATTTATATATATATATTTTTATATCTATATGAATAAAATATGTGGGAAAACTTGGAAAATCTCTGAACAAGATCTCAGCTAAGCAACTTGCTGTTTATTAGCTAAGGTGATGAAAACAGGATAGCTGTAGTAAAATTTCCCAGGACAGCTTTATTTTCTTGCATCATAAATTGGTATGCATGGTTCAAAGCAGAGATGCCTGCACAATGCTGAGAGTAAGCTGGGTGACCCGTTGGAGAGTCAGCAAAGGGCAAACCAGGTGGATGTGGTCTTGCTGTCCTCCTGTACATATACAGAGCAGATTAGCAACAGGACAAAGGGCAGAATGAACCTGTGAGCCATCAAAATTATGCCCTGAAGCAAGAGATATCCTCTCTCAACATCACCACGAGGTTTTTCAGAAGGCAGGACAGATGTTTCACCAAGCCTTGGAGTCACTGGTGGGAAACTGGGGTGTAGCCTGAGAAACTTGGGAGTTTTTTAATAACCTCTTTGAATTTCTGTTCATGCTTTTAAAAGACACTTTGTCTAAAATCACTTACATATCGTTCATTACAGTCAGCCTTTCTTTTTCATGTAAGATATGAAACCTAAGTGTCACCATATTAAGTTGTCTTGTATTGCTAGACAGCATATGAGCATATCTTTGTGTTTCTGACTTTACTTATGTTCCACTATATTTAATTTTGTGGGTGACTTTTTCCCCTACATTTCATGTGCGTTACTCATGCCTCTTTAAAATTGTTATGTTCAGTAAATAGAAAGATCTTACCTAAGTTTTCTATTCATTATTTGTTTTGTGGTCCAGTAGAGCACCTGCGCAATAGAGAAGTGTTCTCAAAGTCTGTACTCAAGTACATTTAATGTAAAAGCATCCTAATTTTCATCGTATCAAAATGTAAATAAGACTCTTGGTTTCTTTGTTAGTAATCTTTTGGCATTCTTTAAATGAATCAGGATTTTTCATGTCTCATAATATTGGGCTGCCATATGCAGACTTCCCATTAGATGTTGCTGACCTGTATTTGCAGTGAAGGATGTTTTGCTAAATAATGTCAAAGATTATCTCTCAGCAGAGCAGTCTCTTAAAGGATGTGGTGAGAGCTATAGTATGAACCTAAGTGCATTACCTATGGAGGCAAACCTGGAACTGGATTGATATTCAAAGTGGGAGAGATATCACTGTGCAATAGAGGAAGTTATCTTGAATTACTGAATTGCTTAGATCTCTTGGAAGTACTTACTGCATGACTACCAAAGGATTAATTCTTTTGGCCAAAACACAGTTCACTAAGTAGCATGACAGGAACTATTCTGTGGAAGTGAGGAATGCCAGATTTCCTTCCAGCTGCAGAAAATGGGAAATTACTGATAATGCATTTTCTAAATTTGCCTGAGCCAAAGCAGCCATGTGTTCCTGTACTATCTGTTTGCTTTGCCTTACTTTATCAGTTATGGTATTTTATTTATTTTTTAATTTTCATATTTTTGTTTCATTAGCTATCTTGTTGCTTAATTTTCCATCTTCAACTCTGTATGACAGTAGAAGCTGAGCACCTGTAAAAGAATTTACCGAATCACAAGGCACGAAGACCATGCCTGTATTTCACAGTCACATGAATAGACCACAGAAAGACTTTGTTGTCAATGTTCTGATCCTTTATTGTTGGGGGATAATAAAGGGGGAAGGATGCAAACAATCCCAATGTTTGAAGCAAAAACTGAAAGAGAAGCAGATGTTCCATGTTTTGTTGTTGCATTTTCCTGAGTAAGTTCCCTACAAAAACAGAAATAACTCCTCCTTGAGGAGGAGCAGAGTGACCCAAGGCTCTGTAACCCCCAGTGCCAAAAAAAAAAAAAAATAATAGTCTTAATACCAAGCTCTTACTTAACCTCTCACACCTTTCTTTTCCTGAAACCTGTCATTTCAACTTTAGCCTGTAGTACCAATGAGTCGGTCCCAGGGATCAGCTGCAAACATGAGACAAGGCAGGATCCGAGTGCAGGAATGACTAGCTAAGAGTGAGGGAAGAGAAGATGCTTCCTTTCAGCTGTGCTCTTCCTCAAATTTAAACATACATGAAACTGTAGCCTTGCTTTGCCTGGATTTTTTTTTGTCCTACGCAGTCCCTTAAAGGAATCTGGTGTGTTCCTTTGTTATACGAGTATAATCAGGAATTTGATGACCTGGAAAAAATGTATTCAGGCAAAATGCCAGCCAGAGAAGAGAATCCTCTGAGCAGTAGAACCATGCACATGGGATCTAATATTTCTTTCTGTATTATTTCCCTTTATAGCAGTTGGGTTGTTGGGGTTTTTTAATGCTTCAGTTGTATCTGAAAGCATGAGCACATTTCTGTAAGTATAAATGTTGTTCAATGAAAGACAAACATAAAATTAAAAAAATACGTTTGCCACATATTCCACTTGGATGTGTGAAATTTGGCACAGGTTGTGCTGTATAATCTTGCTAAATTCTTCTTTTCTGTAGCCAGTATTCTGTTTATTTTACCAGCCATGAAGTCAAATAGCTAGTATTGAATTCTCCTGCACATGGTAGCAAATAGATGTGGCTATAGTAATTCTAACCTATTTCTTAGCAGTGTTGAAGCAGATTAGAGAACACAGCTACAATTATAAACAAGAAAATACAGCTACAATTATAAACAAGTTCAATATTCAAATTTATTATTTGTACAAAAAAGTATGAATTTTTAAAAAGTAAAGACAGTTTTGATCATCTTCAGTATGAGCGTTCTGGCAAGGAGGCAGTACTTTCTCATTGCCACTCATATAAGGAAAGTCAGACAAATAAGCTGCTGGTGCCTGACAGAGAATATCTGCTGCTATAGATTGAAACGTATAGCATCAAAACCAGTTTAAGCTAGAAATTATAAACAACACTTTAAAATAAAAGTAAATTAAAGAAATCCCCAAAACCTCTTTCCCTCTGGATTCCTCTGGACCTGGTCAAGAATTGTAATTCTGTCTTTTAGTCAAAGTGCCAAGGAAGCAGCATTTCGCCTAAGTGAATGTAGTTGTGCTCCTAATTATTAAGACTATCCTTAATGTTTTTCTTGCCTTCATAATTCACAAGGAAAAAGACAAAATGGCCCATATCAAAGATCATCCAGGTACTGAGGAATTTTCTAAGTTTTCTAATTTTTAGATTTACTGGTGAAATTTATCTGAAGATACGTTTTTACTAAATGTTATTTTTATTTTCTTCACCCTCACTCCCTTTCCCCTCTGATACATTCATTTCTTATGTCTTTCTACCCTGTAGCAGCTAGCTGCTTTCACAACTTAATTGCTTCTTAGCATATTTTATTTCCTAACCTGTCTGGCTTCTCACCTTTTAACATTTCTGTTCTCTGACCTAAGCCTTCTGCTGTTAAGAGGCAACAGCATTCTTCAGGGAACTTGCTTAAACAACATGTGCTTTTTTGTTCTTAAGCACTCTGAAAAATGTCATCTGAAGGATAACAGAGAGAAAAACCATCAAACCCTTCATAAATATTTTCATCTGAGATTAGTGACGTGGCTTCTGTGTCCCACAGCATTTCATCCCAGCAAATTATAAGACAAACATTATGTGCTCCATACAAAAAGCATTATAATAAGGGAAAGAAAAAAAAAAGTGGATTAATTTTTTAAAACAAAAGTTATTTGCGATAAGTAAATCAGCAGATAGCACCAATGTAGAGATTATTCTTAGCTAAAATATATTTTAGTTGTGTAGTGTTCTGTATGTGATTATTCAAAACTCATACTTTCAGGATAACAGTGCCTTTGCCTAGTATGGTTTGAAAGTATATTGAATTTTGCAAAATTGTGAAAGGTACTTGATGCAGAAAGCAGTTGGCATCATGGATTTAATCCAGACTAACTTATTTTTACATGCAAACCAAATCTTGCCGTGGGATCATTTTTAGGTTAGGAGAGGAGACCACTAAAGAGATTAAATGGAAAGCATTAGTACTGTAGCTACCATGTAGAGCACTGAACTGTAGAAATGTTTAGAGATAAGAAGTCAATTTGCTTGAAAGGACATTAAGAGAAGGTAGTTATAACCTGCAAAGAATTCTTTTAAGTAATTTTAGTTGAGACATTGCCAGTACTAACAGAAAAGTAGTGAAGTTCACATTTAGTATTAGACATTATGTCATATTAATTGACCCAAATAACAGACATTTTTCTTTAAAATCAAGGACAGATGGATACCAAACATTTTGCATAACAAAAAAAAAAAACAACCAAACAAAAAACAAACCCACCCCCCCCCCCAAAAAAAAAAAAAACCAAAAAGCAAATGTAAGGGTTTTTTAAGTTTCTGAATTCCAATCTTCACATTATCGAAGTTTTTAAAGCTTGTGTTAGATGTAATTCATACACTTCAATGCAGAGATATTGTAGGAGGAAAAGTAATTAGCTGGAGGTGGACTCTTCTTTGCTTAATTATCCCATACCCAGCAGGGCTAAAATCATCTCTTGACATACTGGCAAAAATCTCATTCACACAGAAGCAACGTTGAGTTGCAGCACTGCAGTGTATCATGTCTGTCTCACCAGAGCGCATTTCTTCTTCAGGTGTGTGTCACTCTACACATGTATGTGCTTCAGGCAGGTTAGGCTAGAGGGCTGTTTGCCTTGTTTTTAACAGGAATGTTCTTTCTGAACCTACACCTAGTTTAGCCTTTTTACACATCCATGTTATGTCACATGGATAGCACAGAAGGGGCTTCCTTATTTCTCTCTCAGTAAGATAATGTGGTGGATATTCAAAATACTTGTTGTCAGACATTTCCAAAATCTTTCAGAATATCCAGACTTCTGTCCTGATCTAGTTTTCTCTGGCTCAGATGCCCCTGCCCAGACATTCCTAAACTGAACATGTAAGAATCTGCATGCTTCAAATTTAGTCCACCTTGCAACTAGCATACTCTCCCTACACAAGATTTAAAAGTCAGTGATTCTTTTGCTAGGGAGTCTGGATGTTTGGGTGTTTCATATGCCTGCCCTTATCTGCTGAAATGTACAGTATGTGAGATTCATGACTGAAACTGTATCTTCTGCAGCAGCTCACGGCCTCATCAAACCTTAAAGTAAGCTCCAGCATTTCTCTTGTAAGGAATTAGTGTCCATTAAGTACACCACAGAGCAGACTAACACCCAGCTACCATAGCAAAATGTCACAGAATAATAAAGAGTTAGCAACATACTGACGCTTTTACACCCCGCTGAGATAAAAATTTCAGAATGACAGCACCACTGATGGACATCAGTAGCCATAGTTACTCCAATGTGGGGCTCCATACTGATCCTAGTTAAGGACAATGAGATAACGCTTACTCTGGTCCGTTGCTGGTTTTGAGATAGTAGCTCGCCCAATTACAAATTGTAGAACGAATTGTACTTTACACAAATGTTCCTAGAAGAGGTTTGGTTCTCTGGTCACTGCCCTCCTCACTGAACTGGGAGCTATTCCACCATGTCTGGTGTTCTACCCAGTGCCAGCCTGTTTGGTGTCTTACAGGAGTTTCTTATGAATCATAACTGACAGTTGACTGGGAGCTGGCAATTCAACTGCCTTCCATTCAGCTGCTATCACACTCTTCAGGCACTGTCTTTTAGATACTGGTCTGCACTAACAAGAGATGAAAGTCTTCTTCATATCGTAATTTCAGACTTTACCATTGAAGAGTGTGCATGTAGGAGAATTAGGTTGCACGGTACATTGGTATCACGTATTGAGACTCAAAAGACTGGGGCACATGTGGATGGTTAACATCTGGGAAGTCATGTCATATCAGCTGCTTATTTATGCAGGTTCATCTTCCATATTAATGTGTGTGATAAATTAAATGTAAACACTCACTGGACACCAGCCAGTTGAAGATGTGAGTAATTTATAGAGAGAGGCAAGAAAAATCTTGAATATTTCTACAGTGACTCCACCTAGTGCTTCTAAATGGTATCAGTTGTACAGAGGGATTTTGTAAAGCAAAAGCACACCTAAGGACAAAGTTACCAAACAACCTGACCTTACTATGAAAACAATATTTGAGCTTTGCTACGGCTGTTTGCCTGATGTCAGACCTTGCTGGCAAAGCATCATCTTTTCATATAGTGTGGGGTGACAGTTCTCATGACAGCAGAGAACACCTTGATTTTAGTGAAACAGAAGGGTCCACCATTAGCCAAGTAGATTTGCAGAAAGAAATGGACACACTGGGTATACTTGTCATTTAGGTGTGTGTAGCTGTGTAGCTTCAGGTGCTCTGGAGGAAATGGGACATTTTTAGAGCTTGTGATTCTCCAGTGTGTAGATTGGTGCCATATAATCACTAGAAGAACTGGGACCTCTTACCCTGGACAGTGAAGGACTGATACATCTGCTCTCCCCACACAGACTATAATTGCTAAAAGAATTGTCCCAGCAACACATGCAGAGTCTTATGCCAAATGCTTCTGAGATGCTGCCATGGGATTCAGCTTTCCTTTTTCTTTGACAATATTCTTGGTTCTGAGGTAACCAAGTGGATTTAATGACGAAGTAGAGATCTCTTTTTAACCCATGCTAGAAAATGCGACCCTTTAGACTGTCTTACCATGTTCCCTCAAGATGATCTGTAAGGACCTCAGGTGGTTGGGTCCTTAAATACCATTTTTCCTGACCAGCCCATCTAGCTTCAATCTTCTGTGACAAAGATAGCTTTTATTTTTCTTTTCCTTCTCCAAAGATTTTTTTTTCTCCGTGGAGCCTTTTTGAAACATAATCATAGAATCATAGAATTGTTAAGGTTGGAAGAGACCCCTAAGATCATCGAGTCCAACCATTAACCTCCCGCCACCAAGTCTACCACTAGACCATGTCCTCAAGCACTGCATCTCCCCGTCTTTTAAACACCTCCAGGGATGGGGACTCAACCACTTCACTGGGCAGCCTGTTCCAAAAATAATTAACCTTCTTGCTTCATGTAAGATCTACAAATGAGGTTCTTACTTTCTTGGCACTGGAAACTACATGTCCTTTTCAAGGTAGAAAAGAAGGTTGTTTCTTTTCTGTCCTAAAAAAATTCTGAAATTTTCCCCATGCTATCTCACCTGTAGGCTGATAATACTTGCTTTTATCATATCACATTTAAAGTATAAGACTGCTTGATTGGGTTTTTTTTTCTGGCATTTCTGCAAAGATAATGCATGATATACCTGAAATTATCAATGAAATGTGTTGCATCTTGAACTTTTCCTTGATGCTGTTACTCTTTAGGAAATGTGAAATATGTTTAAGATGAGGAACTCCACTTCCATTTTTTAACTAGATTGCTAGGTGATGAGAGAGCTATAATGCAGTGATTCATGGTGTGACCTTCTGTCCAGATATTATAGAATTGAACACCCCTGCCATTTCAATTGCTGTTCAAACATTGAAGAAGAGCAAAAGGTCTCATTCTTCTCCCCAATGACAGCTCTTTTAACAAACTTACAGGTTGAATTTCTGCATGTATGAACTCTAGCTAAAGTACAAGAAAATCCTAGGTGTAAGATATCTGAAAAGCTTTCTTTGTATTTCTGCATGTTCTGTGGAATTCTATCTCAGTTGTCTAGTAGAAATCTAGTTGCCATATTGACCCTTCAAAAAGAGGTCGGTTTGTATCCTATTTTCTCAGCAACTTTGAATATTCAGAACAACACTTTGCTACCAGACAGGTTACCCTTTCAAGAAAAAAAGTTATTTGCAAGACTTTATAGCTGGAGTCTCACAAGAATTAGAAAAAGTAAGTGCCAGAAGCACATTCCAAGTAACGTTGAAGGTACTTGACAGAATTCCTTGCACACTAACCCATGTCTGTGCTTTAGCAAGTCATTTGTTCAGTGCTGTACTTGGTAGCAAAAGTTTTGTTTATTTCAGTGGGCCTTTCACTGCACATCTGTCTCTACAGAGAATGAAAATGTTATTTATATAATAGGATTGCAGATTAAGTCTCTCCATGTTATCAAGTGACTTCTTTCAAATGACAAATCATATTCCGTATACATCCACTTGCTGCGAGAGCACGCTCATGCTTGACCAGACTGCTACATGGAACAGAGCCTCACATATTATTAAATATTGTCAACTAAGCATAATTTGAGGCCAAATTTCATGTTCAGTAGACATACACTTCATGAACAGATAGAGCTGAAATTCTGTCATTTAAAGGGAGAGACATTTTTATTGTTGTTATTATTTTGCTAGTTATGTAAAATGAGATAATCTTTTAATTACCTTGCACTGATCACCTTGAATTATCAGGGAAGAGTGTGCTTACTTTCCCTGCTCTTCCAGTGGCTCTTCAAGAATGTCCTCCATTCAGTCTTAGAGCCCCCAACAACACAGGCTTCAGCAGAATTGAGGCAAGACTGAGGCTCTCCCTGTTGGTGACGTTCATGTTTCCCCATAAGATTCATAAAATAAGATACCTAAGGTGGACCTTTAGAGAACTCTTGGAAGGATCATCTTATCTTGATACACAACCTGACAAGTTATTATTGAGGTTATTTAGCTGAGACAAGATTCTGGGGAGACCTTATAATGGCCTTTCAGTAATTAAAGGGTACCTATACGAAAAATGAGAGGGACTGTTTATCAGGGAGTATAGTGGTAGGACAAGGGGTAATGGGCTTAAACTAAAAGAGGATAGATTTAGATTAGGCATTAGGAAGAAATTCTATATGGTGAAGGCAGTGAGGGACTGGAGATGGTTGCACACAGAAGCTGTGGCTGCCCCCTCCCTGGCAGTGTTCAAGGCCAGGTTGGATGGGACTGTGGACAACCTGGTCTAGAGGAGGGTGTCCCTGCCCATGGCAGAGGGTTAGAACTAGGTGCTCTTTGTAGTCCCTTACAACCCAAACCAGTCCGTGATTCTGTGATTCTAAAGTAATTAACCCAGTCCACTGGCTCATTTCCAGGATTAATCAGAACTTTCCCTGCCATGACACATGCCTGTGGTCCTGGGGGGGTCCTTTAATATCCTCAAGAAAAATAGCAGGTGAAATCGTATTTCCCATCACTCATGGATGCTCAGGCCCATGCAGTTACCATTGCCTGCCAGCTACATGAGTTGCTGTTGTAGCAACAGTCACTTTTGTAGTGTTATTTGTTGAAGACATGAATAGTTCAGAACTTAGGTGTGTACATAGCTATGCCCAGCACTTCTGGAAAGCGTTTGGGGGTGTGTGCATTATTCCATGCAGGCAGAGCAGATCCGGTTCTTTTGGCAAGCTGTGGTAGTCCTGCTATGCAAAAGGGAGGGGATCCAGTACATTGTCCTTCTCCCACGCTCATAAAGGCTCAGAGATCTGCAGTTTAGGAAAGTAACTTATATAACATACTTTACTGAGAGAGTTAATTTTGGAGATTCAGTAATTGCCTTGACAGGGCACCAGGTCTCAAGATTGGTCCTTGGTAGGAACAGCTTTTTGGTGAGAGAGACAGGGCATGGATGGTATCGCCTAATAGAAGATTCTTAACATCTATGCCAGTGTCCTTGTCACAAGGGTCAGTAAAACCCATCAACCTTTAGACAGATCTGGAAAGTCTAATAAATCTGTGTTTGTGTGAAGAGAGAAGACATTAGGATTGATTATTTCGCGACTTACTGCTTTCTTTGTGGCATGCATGTATACACTAAAATTCTGCTATTTGTGACTCGGAAAAGAGAATACTTGGTTTTTAGAGGAGGCTGGGGGGGGGGGTAATGTCAAAGCTCAATACAAAGGCTGTAGTAAGGAAAAGAAAGGAGCGAATAGACCACAACTAGCTCTGTTCAGGAGGTCTCAAAACAGTAGATTTCATGAGTCTGCAACAAGTTGTTACTCTCATAAGTAGTTACTGCTAAATATGTAAGAATGCAACAGTGACTCAACCTTACTGTACAGATCTGCATGACTTCAACTGAACAAAGCAGTCAGGGACGGAGCTTAGCAGGAATAAATAGGCTGCTCTGAACTCTCTTTCAGCAGTGTCTGTATACTGCAAAAGCCTTTTGGGCATCTAGGCATGATCATCAGCCCTGTGGGAACCAGCAGAGAGTAATGGTCCTGGGTTTTTTTTCAATTTTCTGGTAGCTGACAAGACATACTGGTTATTTATTCAAATACTGTGTTATTGGCACTGTTGTAGGTAGCTATAGAGGGTAAATATACACATACATGTTTATTTGGGAAGGGGTATACATATGAGAGAAGATTGTTTTAAAGCTGTTACCTGTACATCATAAAGCCAGGTTTTTCATTTCCTTCATGCTGGAGACAACAAACCCAGTAAAATAGCTGTCACCTGCCCTACATCTGAAATGATCTGATGTTATTTCAATCTGCAGTGCTCTTCAGCTAAGAGAAATTACATGTTTACAGATGGAATGATCATCAAAGTCTTTCCCTTGCTTGTTTATACTGTTCAGTCTCTTGATGTTTAATGTGTAATAGGAGCAGCTTGATTCATAGCTGCCAGCCTGGAGAAAAGTCAAATCACATACAACCATCGGTACACTTGTCTGTCGTGGAGAGCTTAGGCCTTTTGCTAATTAAGCTGTTCAGATATAACATATCAGTGTTTTCTGTTCTTCAAGTATTTCTGTGCATTTTTTTAACAGTTATCTTTAAACATGTCAGAGAATTTGTAACAACTGAAAACGGAAGAACTAATCCCAGAGTGGTTTGTTAGACATTTTTCTATCAATACTGTTTCTCTAGACATCTGGCCCCTGATCGGGGAACATAAATGAACCGTGCAAAGAAAGATAAGCCAAATTTGGTTTTGGCTGTCAGACTGCTGAGGACATAAAGATTAAATTTAAACACATACAGTTAATGCCTTTAAAAGGATGAAAATACTGCAGTTTTGTTTCCCCACTGGATTTTAATGCCCAAAGGTATTTAAAGAACTGTTAAAAAAACTAACATTGCCACAGATGATTTAAATTCATGTCAATGTGTTTGTTATTTAAAAAGCTTAATTATACCACATTCTTTTTACTTTTTTTTGTTAGAAATGCATAAATTGCACCATTATATCTCATAAAAAATTATTTTGTTTGTCATTATGTTCTAGATATTTTTTCCAGCCTCACCAAAACTATTTTAGATTGAAACTTTTTCTGTGGTTAATGTATTCTTTTTGTTCTCATTTGTTAGGAAGATTTCAGTATTGTTTATTATTATTGCTGTGCAGAATTAAATGTATGTGTGTACTACAGCTTCTGGGAAGAAAGAAAAACAAGCATCAACGCACTAATCCTGTAGTTGTGTCATTTTTCTTAGTATATTTTCCTCCATCCATCACAGTAATGAAGTTTTGGATTCAGATACTAGAACTGTAAGTTACAGGCTGCCCAAGTCCCTTAGGAAAAACACAAAGAGTACTTCTAGAAGCATTTATGATTGGAGAGTTTATCTTACATTTTTGAAGACACATTTTTCCTGTAATTTCCTGTAATTTAATGTAATTTTCATGCAACCAGCGTATTGCAAGTTATATATATTATGACGTGAAGAGAGATCAGATGCTGGCTGTATGCTTGTATTTTGCTCTACATTCCTTCCCAAATGTCTGTAAAGGTGTGGACAATTTTTTCTCTAAAATGAAAAAAAAAAAAGAAATCTTTATAAAATATCAATTTTATATGCAGGAGGAATTAAGACAGATGGGCATTGTCAGGGATGATGTTTAACATAGTTTTCCTGAATACTTGTACTGATCAATAGAGCTTCCGAATGTTTTCTAACTAGATTTAGTCTAACAAAAAATAACTAAAAATTTATTTTTTTCTAAAAATTGGCATTTGATTCCACATTTTCTGGTTTTATTTACTATTCTACAAGTAATTAAAGATGGTAAAAAACAGTAGAGCAGTGAAATTTATATTAAGATAATGCACAAAACGTTCCTTAGAAATTCTCGAAGCAAATGATCACAGAGGTTCACATGTACCCATTTCCTTGAGCAGACTTGCCTGCTTGGAGCAGAATCCCTACTATATTGTCTTCATGTTTATTTATCTCCTTTTTTCTTTCTGCAATTAACTGTGTTAGCAAGAGCAGCTGAAGCTCAAGTGTGTATCTATTTTTTTATGCTTCCAGCTAGATTCAGAAGCTTTCTTCAGTCAACCAATATAATTGGCTTTGGTGATTGGGAACAACAAATTGGTTGCAGATATTCCTTTACCCCTTTCCAAAAAACCTAATGTCTGCAGGAATTAACATTATGGGGCCAGGGAAGTGGAAGAAAATATTGCTCACTAGGGAGACTTATTAATAAAACAGGGTAGGGTATCATCTATCTTATAAAGTAGAAGAGGATATAGTCTGTCCTTTAAAGTAGGACAAACAAATGCACATCAAAATTCATACTTTTTTCTGGATGCACTTGCACTTGGTGACATGAAAACATACCAGCGGTGAATCACTTTGGGCAGAAATGGGGAAAAACATAAGCATAATATACAGAAGGGTACTTCACCCAAATTGTAAGTTTCTCTAGAGGAAAACCTGCTTTCTTGTGGAAATGATTCTGCTCAGCTTGCCAACTGTGCCATCTTTGATATTTCTGTGCCAGTCAAGTACAATATATTATGAAAGCGAAACTTCATTCATTTGAGGTTCTGATGGAGTGAGTAATGGAGAAAATTGAATACATCACATAAAGAGCCACTCCCATTATCCAGGGGCAGATTATCTGGTGTACTCACATAAATAATGCCAGGGTAGTGGGATAACTTGGGTTAGATAGAATACCTTATAAACACAACTTTTCTAGCATTGCTAGAAAAAAACGGCAATTTAAAACCACATTTTAAGTTCAGACATCTGTATGTGAGTCTTTTTCCAAACAGGCAAGCAAGAGTGAGAGCCTGAAAGACTAGGGAAATTAAACAGTTCATCTCAGTTATTAAAAGCAAGTTTTCAGAAATACCCACTCTTTTGAGATCCTGTCCTTCATTCACCTAAAATCTTTGAGATCTGTTGGTGCACATGTGACTCGTATAAGCTACAGAAACTGTTCTGGTTTCATTGATGTGGACCACAGAGGTCTAAAGGAGAATGCAAACATGTTCTGAATCTTGGCATAAGAAAGGAATTGAACTGATTCCTCAACAAATACATATAGATTGGTGTTTGCCATAAGACTATTCATCTGTTTGTAGGCATAGAAGAGTGTGTTCATGCTGACCACTGCAGGAGTCTAATTAGCATGGAATCATGGAATTGTCTTGTTTGGAAGGGACCCTTTAGATCATCAAGTCCAGTCATCCCCCTAACCTGCCCACCACTACTAAACCACATCCCTCAGCACTACATCTAACTGGCCTTTAAATACCTCCAGGGATAGAGAGTCCACCAACTCCCTGGGCAGGTCAGTCCAATGCTTAACAACCCCTCTCTGTGAAGAAGTCTTTCCTAATATCCAACCTAAACCTCCCCTGGCATAACTTGACATCATTTCCTCTTATTCTAATCACCCATTTCTATCACTAAAGAAAAAACATCAGTTCCTGCCTCTCCCCAGCCTCCTTTCAGATAGCTGTAGAGAGCAACTCGATCTCTTCTCTAATGTCCTTTTCTCCAGACTAATCAATCCCAGTTCCCTCAGTCACTCCTCTTAACATTTGTTCTCTAGTCATCTCACCAGCCTCATCCTGCTTCTCTGCAGCACCTCTGCACCACGCTCCAGCACCTCAATGTCTTTTCTGTTTACTACAGAAAACTGGGGCCCAAAACTGAACATGGTGCTCCAGGTGGGGCCTCATCAGTGCTGAGTACAGGGCAACAATGACTTCCCTAGTCTTAGTCCATCCACACAGTTCAGAAGACCAAACTGTAAATACTCCAAATTTCATATTTTGATTGGATTAAGAGGGGTGCCTCCAGTGAGATGATGACTGCACTTACGTCAGATGTCTGAAATACCTAATGTAAACAGTCCCTAAATCATCTAATCTCACTTCCTGTAAACAAAAGACTGTGACATTTTTTTCTCAGAAAAATGGATTAAAGAAGACTTTCAGTACAGTGTGTAGTATCACTTTAAAGACCTAAAAAGATCTATCTTTTTCACTATAAAATATACCCAAAATATTTCAAGGTTAACTATGCCCAAATTCAGCTTCTCATCTTTGGACCTGTTATATCTTTATCTGAAACACATGTCATGCCCATTTTCCACTGTCAGATATCCAACTGTACACCATAAGTAGCTTCTCAGTATTTCTTCAGCAATGAGTAGATAGAAGGCTCAAAAAGTTTAAATTAAAAAGCTTGTCTGTTTAGAACTTCAGTAATTCTCTGGTACTGACATTTCTTTATCCATCTTGAGACATAGATGAGCTGGGTATTTTTCCGTTAGTGGTTTTATGGATTCCAGATAATGTAGTACAATAAGAACGAATTCCTGTTTACATTTGATTTTCATGTCTACATGTATAAAGACCACATTAACCTTTCCTTTTGCTGCTGTGAGGTTAGCCACCATGATCTCATACTCCTCCTGTGCTACTTTCCACAGCAGTCTCCCCTACTAGTTAGTTACATTTGCTGTTTCCCAGTGTTCTTTTTCAGCAATGAGGTTTGGAGCTGTTACCATTAAAATGTAGGTTCAAAAACCCCTCTTGGATTTTTTTTTTAATCCAGAGGTTGTGTAATCTGCTAACTGTACCATAGTCTATTTTAGCTTGTATTGAGACATTATAAAAGTGAGACGCTATAAAAGTAAAATATTAAACTGCTCCAGACCAAAAACCAGTTCCTACGGTAAAATGCACGTATGAGCCCTTTTCTTTGATGTCTTCTGTATTAAGCTTTGAGATGTGTCAGAGAGCTAGTTTTTAATCCATTTTGATGTGCCGCCTTAATCCCATGTAATTTATGCTGTTGTTTAATTATGTTGCCATAGTGTAAAAAATCAGAAAGCTTGAAAACAATCCAAGTATGCTAAATCAAGGCAATCTAGATAAGGTATGGGACACATAATCTTTACATGTGTATGAAACATTTGGCAAAATTCTCTTTGTTAAAGTGTGATGTCTGGCACAATATGCTATTAGCCTGTAAATCTTTATAGATGTAGACCCAGTTTACTTATGCTGTTACTTGTGCCCAAGACTGACATCAGGCTAACCAATCATTACCCCCAGGTTGTTTTTTTCAGGTAGTGAAATCATGTTGGCTGCTAGCCTATTGTAAGGAATTTTCTCAGTTTTTCAGGAGCTGTTAACTAAAGGTTAACATTTTTTCACTTCTTCTGCTATGAGTTAGGACTCAAAAGACTTAGCAAATTGATTTATGCAGGGAAGGAGGAGTGTTCATCAGGTAAGGCGATATGGAGCAACATACCAGCATCAGATACATAACAGATCTGCTTATGGTTCACTACACAACTTGGTGTAGTACCAAGGTAGTCCAGTTCCTGAGTGCAGTCTGTTCATGAAGGAGTGGCAAGTTGAAACTAAAATCTAACAAAGCACAGAGGATATTGATCAAGTAAAGCACTCTTCAGAGTTTTTCATCTCAGACTTCTTTACCGAGGACGTGTTTGCAAGGGCATGTATCAATAGGACAAGAGGCAATAGTTTTAAAGTAGAGCAAGGTAGGTTTAGATCAGACATTAAGCTCTTCACTATGAAGGTGGTGAGACACTGGAACAAGTTTCCCAGAGACCTGGTGGAGGCCCTATCCCTGAAGATGTTCAGCGTCAGGTTTGATGAAGCTCTGAGCAACCTGATCTAGTTAACAGTGTCTCTGCTTGCTGCAGGGGATTTAGACTGTATGACCTCGAAAGGTCCCTTCCAACCTAATGGATTCTATGATTCTGTGATCTCATTTGGTCAATTCAGTCTGTAGTTTAGGAGCACTTTAAGTTTCTCACTGACACAAAGCTCTAGTTTTGCAGTATGTGTAAGTCAGTCCCTCTCTCTGTTTCCCTCTGATACTCATGTTTCTCACTCATATTCAGTGACTGAAAGAAGCTGGGTAGGATGACTAGCACACTTGATAAATGCCAGTCTCTCACTTGCAATGTTAAAAAAATATATAGATGCTAGATAATTATCTAGCATTCATTGCTGATAAATTGTATCAGAAGAATACGGAAATAAAATGGGGACAAGGAGAAAATTAGTACCAAAGAATCATTCCTTAAAGTTTTCCTCCTTCTCTCCAGCTCCTGTTATGAGTTTGGTTTTGAAGAATTTAGCCTCCAATAGATAAAACAGAAATGTAAAAAAGTTGGAAAGTTTCATATGTGGATTTTTTTTAGAATATGGAAATGTGTTAAGGATCATTGTTAAGATAATTTTGGAAAATTTGATAGGAACATAATTGTGTTTCACATACATGACAGATAGAAAACAGAAAATTATTTGTATCATTTTAAGAATTAGAAGGCAAACTCCTGGAAATCTTTATGCTGGGATCACTGTGTTTAATAAAAGGTAAAGAATTAAATAAACCTGTGTTGCTTACGTTTTTAGTTTACTGTGAACAAGACAGCATTACAGGTGCATTGAAGGATACCTTGGAAATGCAGAATAATCTGGAGGATAATAGTTTCAGATAGGGTTTAAATTTGGATAAACATTACATAATGCATTTCAGACACATGGCATTATATATAAGCATTGTTGCTGAATAATGCTAGATAATGTTGTTTAAGCTCTTCATCTCCCTATATTCTTCCTTTCTATCATTTTTCAGACATAAGTAGATAGAAATCTGAGTGTAGTATTGCTGGAAGGGGAGATTGCTTGTAAGAAACCCCTAACTCTATGCTGCTTATCTCTGGAGTGTAGCTAAGATGATGTATATACATTTACCCACCCAACAAAGCACAGAAAGGAAAAGCATCGGTAGCGATATCAGTTGTCCCACAGTCCAGAAAGCTTAGGCTTCTCTCAAAATCAGACCCTTAAATGAATCCAGATAAAATCAGTAGCAAATAGTAGCAAAGTTACTCAGTTAGCTATTGGCCTTCCAGCCCTTGGTCACAGTCTATATAGGAACTCCACATGCAGTCATCTGGTACCAACACTCTGTATGAGCTGTAGCTGGGAGTTCCTTTTAATGCAACTACAGTTTGATTCCTGTCACAGGTACAAATTAATTTTGTTCCTGTTTTGATTGCATTTACCACAACTGTGGAGTCATTAGTTAAGTGGTAGATTGTCCCTCTGAACACGAACAATTGTATTTTAAATACATTCATTTTATATTTGTTTGAAAGCTTTCAAGTACGTGTTTGAGATATGACATGGGGTATTATATTTGCCTTCTTCGGAGACATTCAAGACCAATCTGGACATGTTCCTATGTGATCTACTCTAGATGATCCTGCTCGGGTAGAGGGGCTGGACTTATTGATCTTTCGAGGTCTCTTCTAATATTCTGTGATTCTGTGATTACTGGTAGGATGGTACTTTCAAGCAGATACACATGTAAAAACTCACGGCAGTTCAAAAGTTAGTGATGTGTATTTTATGTAACATTTGCTGAGAGTGAATTTTTACAAAGGACTGCCTATTTAACTAAAAGAAAAATCATTAAAGTCCCTTTGCTGTGAGTTAGAACCTGAATGCAGCATTGAAAAGTAGGTCACTCATTATTTTCCCATACTGTTTTTCAGTCTGGGGATTGCTGCCTACTTCCCTGCATAGGTTCTGTTTTGGTGTTGAAACTTTAGATTGGCCCTACCTGGATTGTGTATGCAACAGAATGCAAAGCCTACTGCAGTCTTCTTCTTACTAGGGGAGAGAAAAGAAGTCATTTATTTGAGTTTTCTCTTTCAAAAATTCTCATAAAGATTTCTTGCCACAGCAAAAGATGTAGAACTCTGAGGAAAAAAAGCAATTATCAAGTAGATGGTGGTAATTAAAGCATGAGTCATTTTGACTTGGTATATCATAGACATTAATTTATGTGAATAATTACTGATAATAGACAAAACTTAAAGACTTCGTAGTGATAAATTTACACCAGGAACAAAAGGTAAAAAAGGCTTTCCCAAACTGTATAAAGCATAAGTGGAGCAAATGGATTCTATTTCAGTGGGGCTACTCTGCTTTGATAGCTCCCTCCTCTCACTTTGATACTGTGGGGGTCTGAGCAAGGCAGAATAAAACAAGTATAAACAAAAGATAGTGCCAAGCCGCAGTCACTGTAAGCAGGCAGTTTGAAAAACTCACAGACAAATCAAGTGAGGAAGTCAGAATTAAAAAAAAAAATAGCGACAGAAGCATTATTTGAGTCCTAACACTCATAAGTAAGTGTGCAGGAAGTGAAAGAAATGTTTGAATATACAGTTGCCAATTGAGATACTAAAGTACACATTGCTGAAGTTAGTCAGTAAAGCATCCAAATACCAAGGTGATAAATGGCAAACAATGAAGAGCCTGTATTCACAGGCAAAGCACAGTACTTCTCTTCTGTACAGAGCCATCGGCTTTGCCGGTTTCTCCTGTATTTTTCATATTTGCCATATGCCATTTATGATGCTGAAGAGGCTAGGTCACGTCATGCTTTAACCCCAGCCAGTAACTAAGTCCAATACAGTTGCTCACTCTTGCCATGGTGGGATGGGGGAGAAAAGTAAGAAAAGTGGAAGTGAGAAAACTCATGGGTTGAGAATAAAGTCAGTAGAGGAAAAGCCGTGTGTACAAGCAAAGCAAGACAATTAATTCATTCCTCGCTTCCCATGGGCAGGCAGGTGTTCAGCCATCCCCCAGAAAGCAGGGTTCCATCACACGTAACAGCTACTTGGGAAAACAAACACCACCACACCAAACAGCTCCCTCTTCCTTCTTCTTCCCCCAGCATTATGTGTTAAACATGACATCATATGGTATGGGATATCCCTTGGGACAGTTGGGGTCAGCTGTCCTGGATGTGTCCCCTTCCAACTCCTTGTGAACCCCAGCCTGCTCACTGGTGGGGTAGTGTGAGAAGCAGAAACGGCTTTGGCTCTGTGTAAGCACTGATCATCAGTAACTAAAACATCCCTGTGTTCCCTCTGAATGTAAGGAAAAACTTTTTTGCTGAGAGGGTGATGGAGCACTGGAACAGGCTGCCCAGAGAGGTTGTGGAGTCTCTTTCTCTGGAGATGTTCAAAACCTGCCTGGATGTGTTCCTGTGTGATTTAATCTAGGTGATCCTGCTCTCACAGGGGGAAGTTGGACTATGTGATCTTTTGAGGTCCCTTCCAACTCCTGACATTCTGTGATTCTCTGTTATCAACACTGTTCCCAGCACAAATCCAAAACCCAGCCCATACTTGCTAGTATGAAGAAAATTAACCTTATCCCAGCCCAAACCAGCACATTTCCCACCCCTTATCCCATGCTATTAATGTCATATTCAGGTTCTACACTGTCCGATACATCCTGATTAGTCACCACCCCTTTCCCGTCCTTTGATATAATATATAGGTGTCATTCCCTTAGTCTGTGAAGCACTCTTGTAAAATGTCTTAAAGTGTCATCTGAGTTCATGTAGCCCATGACTTTGGGCTCCATCTGTTATGGTGGTCTCTCAGGACAGGAAAGGTGTTTTTTTGCGTGAGTTACTGGGCACCAAAGTCAGCTCAGGCCAGGTCGCTGTTGCACTTGTACTGGTCCTTGAAAGGTTTGTCTTCCATTGCTTGAAGTGGTTCCTGCTCTAGTAATTCCTGTAACATGCAAATCAAATCATGGGTTACAACAAGTTAAAGGTATACTCATTACAGTTTGCACCCCTGGTGTCTTTGGCCCACAATCTCCTCAGAAGTATACCTGCTGCAGCACAGACAGAACCATGGCCACAGACACTTCAAGATGTATCTGCTGTGGTGCGGACTTATTCATTGCCATAGACACTTCAGAGTGTCCTGTTCATGCGAGGGCTCATCCACAGGTCACAGTCCCTTCGACTCTTCCAGCCTGTCTAGTACAGCAGCACAGAAACAGCAGCGATGGCCTGGACATCTGCTAGCCCAGGTGCATCACAATTGCTGTTATCAAAATGTTCCCAGGCACAGCAGAGTATGATGATCAGCAGTACAGCACTACAGCAAGCAGCAAAAGCGAAATGCAGCCACTGATGAGCGCCAGGCTCTACTATTCAGGAAAGCAAGCATGGCAAGCATAGGAGCCTGCCAGTTGACAGCTAAACAGCAGTAACAGCTGTAAACTCAGTCTAGCAGTGAAAACTGCTAGACTGAGTTTACAGTCTAGCAGTCTTCCAGTGAAAACTGTTGTTACCCACTTTGAGCCCCATGTTCAGCATCAAAAGACTGTTGTGGTTTAACCCCAGATGGCAATTAAGTGACACATGGTCATTCAACCACTGCCCCCCCAGTGGAGATGGGAGAGTGAATCGGAAGTGTAAAGTTGGAAAGCCTGTGGATTAAGATAACACCAGTTTAATAGGTAAAGCAAAAACCCCATGCACAAGCAAGCAAGACAAGGAATTCATTCCCCACTTCCCATGAGCAGGCTGGTGTTGAGCCATCTCCACGAAAGCAGGGCTCCAGCACACATGGTAGTTACCTAGGAGGACAAATACCATCACTCCAAACCAAGTTCTCTTCTGGTTTGCCCAGCCCCCTTATATGTTAAGCATGTCATATGGTATGGCATATCTGTTCGGTCAGTTGGGGTCACCTGTCCTAGCTGTGTCTCCTCACAAGTCCTTTTGCACCCCCAGCACTAGTGGGGTGGGATGAGGAGCAGAGAAGGCCTTGGCTCTGTGTAAGTAGTGAGGCAGCACATTTTTTTTTAGCACAAATCCAAAACACAGCCCCATACTAGCAACTGTGAAGAAAATTAACTTTGCCCCAGCCCAAACTAACACAAGCTGCAAGGGAAGTGTCTCAGCACAGCCACATGGACACCCTTCAGGCTGGCTGGTCAAAGTCCTGCTCAGGAGCACAGATGCTGTTCTTGTGCCTCAGTCTTCAGTGCCTATTGAATTCTTCTTGCTGCATGGTCTGTCAGCAACTACAGCACCGAGGCTCTGCTCAAGTGCGTCGGTGAGACATGCCTTGGCAACATTTGCATCTGAACATTCGCTCCTGATCTCCTGGAGCTCCTGACTGTGAGCACAAAAGGGGCAGAATAGCAGGAAGTGTGAGTTTAAAAATAAAAGCTGGGGAGTGAGGCAGCCAGGGAAAGCAGTGTTCACTTACCTTCTGTTCCATCCGCTTCTTCCTGCAGTGGCTTACTTCTGCCCAGTTTCACGTGACAGAGTCTCACTAGCTTATTACTTGTGTCTCCATTTCATTCCTTCACTTCTTTGATACTGTACATTTAGACAGCATGTGTGATTTGCTTCTTGGATATAATAACAGGAAATTCAGAGGCATCGATAAATGAGCTGTCCTGGCAGTATGTTTTCCTGATGCTGGTCACTTTGCATATTAGCTTTTAGAATGTCTGCTGTAGCGATGGAAATAGTATGAATCTGTTTTTATATGGGAATAGTCTGGTTGTTCTATCATCACAAAGGGATGATCAGTGTCTAGTTTATCTACGAGCAGACTATGTTATTGTCTCACAAAACAATGTCCCAGTGCTAGGATGGCTTCATTAAGTGTGTGCTACACAGACATAATTATGCAGGAGCTAAGAATAGCTCATCTAATTGAAAATAATGATTATAGAGAAAGAACGGGTTTGATTACTGTTACTGAGCAAGCACATACCATACAACCATTCATGAACTGCGTGGCACACATAGGGATTATACAACGTATTTGTTTTGATTAACAGGTTCTTTCCTCCATCCTGAGTACAAGTCAGAGGTGTTCCCGCTCTTTGTTCATTATCTTTTTTTTTTCTCAGTGACCTAGAGGGACCTGAAAGAAATCAGCCTGAACTATTTATCCAGTAAATTATAACTAGCTAAGCTTTGAAATAAAATTCAACATTTATCCACACACACATTTTAGGGAGGATGTAACTTCAATAAATCTTTGCCAGGCACCACAGATGAAACTGTCCATGTGGAGTTTTTTATGTCTATGTTTGTACTAGTACCCTACAGGATTAAACATACTTTTAGAAATGCAAAGTCTGCCATACTGTTAATCTCTTGGTGCTCATTCTGGTTAATGCTAACATTTAATTCTTGCTTCATCTAAAACACATAGAACTCCTTCTTAGCTTGAAGTTGCCACTGGTGGTGTCCTCTTAACTAATTTTTTTTCTTACTCAAGTGTCAGTACTTACTGAAGCACTTACCACTGCTAGAATGTTATGAGAAAGTTCCTGAGATCATGAACTTGAATATATCTGGTTTAGAAATGTTATTACTATCTAGAGGCTCAGAAAAACTCTGCCAGTTTGCCATGTTTAGCATCCCTGCTATTCTAATGAACCATTTCATAGCTCTAGGCTATGTGCTAATGTTGTAGAGGCGAAGAGAGACCACTGCCATCAGGAATTTTTAAACAGATGAGTTTTTAAAAAAATAAAGGGGTGGGGTGAGGGCGAGGGGTGAAGATGGGATAAGTAGTGATGCAATCTTGCAGTAACACAAGTATCAACTTACTCATTCTGAATTCAGAGGCAGTTGCACAAGCTGTTCCTTAGGCTTTTTGAGAATTAGCAGAAGGAAAAAGTGGAAGCAGAGAGCAGATTACTTTATAAAAAGCATTCCAAACTTCTGACTTCAGAAAAGTTACTTTGGTTTGCATTTGAAATTCAGATTCAAATACAGGAAATTAAAGCTGTTAAGTGTCCATTTGTAAAAATGCCTATTGAAGCATCAGACACATTTTGCATCGTGTTCCTTTCCAACGTGTTCTGATTGTGGAAGCCATTTCTCAAATTCTTGGGCCAGCATACCCCAATTTTGCTCTTCAGATATTTTTATATGACATCCAGCATTCTATGTGAACTTCGCAATTCACAGTAACAGCATTCCACAGTCCCCTTGAACACCACGTATCCTGGTCTCACAGACTCCTGTTTAAGTGTCGGTGTCATGTCCTAGTCTGAGCTTCTCTGCACTTCTGTATGCATGCTGGTAACGTATATTCAAATCACAATCCCAGGTTTCAATCAGATACTTTTTTTTTTCTATTTAGAAATGTTAATTATAAGCTCAGGCTGTAAATTGGGTGCCTAACAAATAGATGTGATACAAGGATAAGCAGGACTGAAAAACTGAGAAGAAAAATATGTTGATTCTGAAATACTTTAATTTGCTGTTCTTCACAGTAAGTGGTTCTAAAAGTACACTAGACAATGTAATATATGGTAGCTGAGTACACTTGCTCACACATTCTTGTTGCAACTTATGAAAGACTCCTCTGCATATAAACTGTTTTCTACTCTGTACAGAACTGCACACGCAAGAGCTAAAGCTGATGCTGCGGATCAGGCTGCTCAGGCTGCTCGCCAGGAATGTGATATTGCAAGAGCAGTTGCCAGAGAACTTTCACCAAATTTCTACCAACCAGGTAATTATACACTGAGGGAGTTGTGCCCAGCTTGTTGGTTTTTTTTTTTTCTTTTTTTCTTTTTTTTTTTTTGCAGTGAAAGGACTGTGTTAAATTTAAAAGTTGGTTTCATTTTGGATGTTGTCATTTATACAGAAACAATAGTTGTGTAGGTAATGAAAGTGTGCGTTGCTCAATCAGATTTTGCTTTAATTTTTTAATCATTTGGTGACTCTTGCTTTGTATAAAAACAGTTGACTGTTGAAAAGTCAGTATTAAGAATACAAGTTACCCTCAAATTAATAGTGACTTGAGGAATGTGTTAAAGGCAGAATTCAAAGAACTTAAATCAAGAGAAACTTGGGTTATTTTTATGGCGTATTTATTAGAGGACAGATCCTTAGCTTTTTTATTGACCAAGCTAATTCTTGACAGCCTTAGGAAGCTAAAGCTTGAGTTCTGGAGAATGGTTTACCATTACACATACATAACCTGTGTGGGAATCTTCCTCTGCTATGCCTGTGGTTCTGTGTGGAACATTAGTTCCATACCTAAGGCATCATACTCTGTGTCAACTATATCAATATTGCAACCCATTTTCATCTTCACATCATTCAGAATGTTGCTGTGAAAAGAAGAAAAGTGGATTTTGCTTTGTTTTTCTGATGTCTTTCCACAGGGTTGTTATTTTTGTTTAGTGCTTTTTAGCTTGAGATTGAATAGATAAAATAGAACTCCAATGGCAATTCAGTGTGTTTTCATTAGTCTGTCCATTCTTTCACCTGTCAAATGAGTTGAGTCATATCTTGTTATTACTTCTCAAGACCTGGACTGCACTTGGATGCTAATACAGATTATAGCTCTGAGATTAATTTTCACTTACCTGCACATCCATGTTTCAGTCACAAACCCATTAACTTTAAATGTACTCATATGGCAGATGCAGGCTAATATCATGACCTGCAAAATCAAAGAACATTCTTCAGCATTTTCCAACAATCCATCATTTCCTTAGATTTTTCAGTATAAAAATTTTACTAAGGCAGTGGATATGGTTTTCCTTGACCTCAGTAAGGCATTTGACACTGTCTCCCACAGCATCCTGGTGGGCAAACTGAGGAAGTGTGGCCTGGAGGGTAGTGAGGTAGATTGAGAACTGGTTGAAGGAAAGAAGCCAGCAAGTTGTCATTAATGGGACAGAGTCTGGCTGGAGGCCTGTAACTAGTGGAGTCTCTCAAGGGTTGGTACTGGGACCAGTACTGTTCAATATATTCACTGATGACCTGGATGAGGGAATAGAGTGCACAGTCAGCAAGTTTGCTGACGACACAAAGCTGGGAAGGATGGCTGACACACCAGAAGATTGTGCTGCTATTCAACAAGATTCAGACAGGCTGGAGAGCTGGGCAGGGAGAAATTTAATGAGATTTAACAAGGGCAAGTGTAGGATATTGCATCTGGTGAGGAACAACCCCAGGTACCAGTATAGGTTGGGGACTGGCCTGTTGGAAAGCAGTGCAGGTGAGAGGGACCTGGAGATCCTGGTGGACAGCAAGATGTCCATGAGCCAGTAATGTGACCTCGTGACCAAGGCTGACAATGTCATCCTGGGGTGTATTAGAAGGGAGTGGCTAATAAGTCAAGAGACAGGGAGAACCCCCTGTATTCTGCCCTGATGAGACCACATCTGGAGTACTGTGTCCAGTTCTGGGACCCTCAGTTCAAGACGGACATACAACTGCTTGAAAGTGTCCAGTGCAGGGCCACCAGGAGGATGAAGGGAGTGGAACACCTTCCTTATGAGTAAAGGCTGAGGGAGCTGGGTCTCTTTAGCTTGGAGGAGACTGAGGGGTGACCTTATTAATGTTTACAAATATGTAAAGGGTGAGTGTCAGGAGGATGGATCCAGGCTCTTCTCAGTGATGGCCAGTGATAGGACAAGGGGCAAAGGGTGCGAGCTGGAACATAGGAAGTTGCATGTGAATGGAAGGAAAAACTTATTCACTGTGAGGGTGACGGAGCACTGGAACAGGCTGCCCAGAGAGGTTGTGGAGTCTCCTTCTCTGGAGACATTCAAGACCAATCTGGACACGTTCCTGTGTGATTTAATCTAGGTGATCCTGCTCAGGCAAGGGGGTTGCACAAGATGATCTTTTGAGGTTCCTTCCAACTCCTAATGTTCCGTGATTCTGTGAAATGTCCACTATCTGTAACTTATTACTAAAGCATTACTGTCAGCTGACAAAAACGGCATTTTCTTCTTGATTCCTAAGTTGTGAAGAGCAATCAGTGTATTTTGTGATTGGAAGAATTGGAGACTTTCTTTTTTATTTGCTTATAGCACAAATCAAGGGCCAGTTACAATATCCATTCTCCTTATCATTCTTGCAATCTTTATTTGTACCCATTCCAATTTAAATTCATCTTTCTTGAATGTGGCTGTCCAGTAATGTAGGTAGGGCTTAACAGAACTATTTCCAGTAGAAGGACTTTACTAGCTTTTTTCACCTCAATACAACCTCTCCTGTGGACTTGTTAGTAGCCCATACATACTCCTGTGACACCCAAGTCTTCTTTTTTCATTATTTCATTCTTCCATCAACTGATGAACTCCCAATTTACAGCAGCAGTTGATCTTATCAGTAATAAGTTAAGAAGTCATAAGCTTATGCATGCAAAGAACTAGTAGCAAGGACTCTGTCAAAGGAAAGCTTGAATAAGAATAGAAGTAAAAGGGGAATTAAAGCACTTAAACTATTTCTAAGCTGCCAAACCTTTGAAATAAAGAGATGTCTAGAGTACTGGAGAGAGAGTGGAAACATCTGATGGTGTGAAATTTGAAACGAAGAAATTCCCCAGATCAGGAATTTGTTAGGCATCTTTTTTTTTTTTTTTT
>VXBZ01001323.1:357964-423702 GCA_013399135.1 Heliornis fulica
TTTTTTTTTTTAACTCTCTGCCGCAGGATTTGAAGTAATATTGCTGACAGATTGGCTGTGGGGAGAGAAGGTGCAGGATTCTTACTTTTCCTTTCATTTAAAAATTGTATTACATTTACAGAAGGGAAGAGTTTGTATCCCTTCATGTGATCTACTCTAGGTGATCCTGCTTGGGCAGGGGGGTTGGACTTAGTGATCTTTAGAGGTCTCTTCCAGCTCCTAATATTCTGTGATTCACTAAATCCAGCTCTGTATGTGTGCAGTGATGTACCAAAACATTCCTCAAAGTCTGTTTACACTGTTCTTTGTGTGAAAATGTCTGTCAGTTAGCTAGGTACCTATCGAAAGATAAATACCTCTTTTGGAGTCTAAATTTTAAATTCCCTCATTTTCAAGATGGCCCAACACAGCATATACGTACACATTTGAAAAAATGTTGCTATTCCCATTGCTGAAGGCATTTTAAGATGCCAAGATGTTAACTAGATTTCAGTTAACCCAAATAAGCTGCAGAAAACCACCAGATTCATACATCATTGTGATTGCTTCTAACACTATCAGGTCAGAGAGACTTTCCATCCTCAGTGGTCACAGTGCCTCTTTCAGATTCGTTCTTCCTAGTACCAGCTAACCCTGAGACTCACCTGTACATGTACTTGCTCGTTTACATATTTTTTAAGTGTCATACTGCAAGTGAGTTACTGGACAATGTTAACATTAGTTTTTGTCATTTATGGTAACAAAACAGATAAATACTTTTTGATATTTACATTCACCCACACAAACAGGAGTAAGTAACTGCTTCTCAAATGGCATTTTTCATGCCCTTGAATGAAAACAAGGTAACCATTATTTCTTCCTAATAGCAACTTCTCAGTTTCTTTCTGTTGCTTGAGCTTTTTATTTTTACTGTACCTTTACAAGTTTCTGTTAGTGCTACTAAAAGGTAATTATAAGTATCACATTTCAGTCTCTGAAACTGTAGTTCAGAGAAAGCTTTCCATTGTGCTAAATTGTCTTGAAAATAGGTTGTTGTGGGAAAGTGTAATTTTTCTCTCATTTCTTGAACTGCTTATGATGGTAGTCAAGCATGTAGACAGCAACGAATAAATGCATGCAAGATATCAACAAGTGTCATGAAAGAAAGGGGAAAAAAGGTAAAGTACAAGTGCCTCTGTGTAAACAACAGCTAATCATTTTTTCTATCTTAATGATTTCTGCATTACCCATAGTTGTAAGACCATTTAAATATTTGAAAATCATTTGATAAATCTTTGCATTTCAGATTCTTAAAAAGTAAGCTTCTGGGCCACATATCCTAGTATTAGACACAGTTTATAATTACAGTGAATATTTGTCTCTCATTGTACCGTGACAGCTTGCTCTTCCCAATTCTAATGTTTAGATTTTATGTTCATTAAGACATTCCTCAGAAGCAGCCAAGAGGTTCTGGCTTTGTAATGTAGTTCAAAAGGAGATTGAAAGGCGAACAAAGTGATAGGAAGCAAAGTAGCATCCAGCAGGTAAGAATAATGTCAATCTCAATCACAACTATTTAGGTACTGTAGAAATCTTGAGATTTAGCTTTCCCAGTTACTGATTACCTTAATTATTTGCATGTAAAGATAGCAAGTATGACTGAAAAAGTCCATGCCACTGTGTAACGATGTAAAAGGTTACAGGGAGCTATCTTCTCTAAGCTTCTTCACACTAGGCTCAGGTAAGACCCTGCTTCTACTCTTGCTGTTGCAGAGATGTGATTAATAGCTATGAAGATGGCATATCTTTGCAGACCCCTGCTCACAAGGATATATGTTTTGTAGATTTTTAAAATGTTGCCATCTTTATAGAGACCAGACTTAACAGGCTTTTTTTTTTTTTCCACTAAATAAAAAGAATTTTAAGAAATCCCAGCTCTGACCTGTTTGTTTCCTCCAGGCATCACTAAACTTGTAGATGTGTCAAAAGAGAGCATACCAGGACAGAAAACAAATGAAACCTGAGTCATATCCTCATTCAAGGGAGTCATCCAGGGATACTTTGAGATTGTGTTTGCTTAAGGAAGAACAATAAACACTGTTTTGTGTCTCTTGTTAGAGCCTAGAGAAGGGCAAATGACTAATGGGAGTCCTCTATCAAAGGTGTACCAGAAAAGAAAGGCTTTTGACACCCAGTGGAAGAAGGTAATATTGTTCTAGTTTTTCACAAGGTTAATGGAGGCTTTGGCTTACCCATTCATTCTAAATTCCACAGGCCATCTCTAGGATATAGTCTTGTAAACACACTATCTGGAGGTAATCTAGAGTATGAACTTGCACAGACTGGACAGCTAAGCCATAATTGTGTGCATATATATCCTGCAGCAAATGGATACTGCTCTTTCATTCAGTTTGAATGAATAGCATTTGATTAAATGAAAGAGGGGTAAAACTACTTTGCTGCAGGGTAAGAGCAGTCTGGGCACTTTACCATGGAGCAATTAAGGTCTGGAAGTGCAGATCTGAATTGCTTTGTGGCAGATTATTTGTCAGGCCAGCCAGCTGCCAGACAAACATACATGGCTCACCAGCACAGTTTGTCCAGCATTTACCCCCTAAACAATACATGAGAGAGCTCAAGGAACAGTTTATCAGTTAGTAGTCTACAAAGAGATGGGTGGAGTTTTCTTTAGCATAAATATATGAGCAAAGAACAAAAGCTTTTTAATGAAAAGATTAAGAATTTGTCAGGTTTTGCTGGTATTTTTCCTGTAATGTTTGATTACTGTGAACAGCACCAGTATTAACATGCTGAACATCACTAGTTTCAGAAATAAGTATTTTAAGTTTATGACGAGGCTGTTTCTATTTGCCTCTAATGCCTTAAAGAACAACTGTGTTTTACATTCTTTTTTGACCAGTGGTGGATGTCTGTAGCTTTGGAAGAAAACACATCCGTCCCATCTTCCTCCTCTCTGCCATCTCCACCTCCTCCAGTTCACAAAATGCAAACTCCATATGGACAGGAAAGAAAGACTTCTGCCTGATTCTAATTAACTGGAATGTACTGGCTAAATGCATGTGGACCGGGCCAGATATTTTTACTTGAAAATCCAATTACAATGAGCATTTTGTCTGATCAGAGTTGCCAGCCATGCCATCAGTTTGTGCCTCAAAGCACACGGAAGCTCACTAGTTATTCTTAGTCATACAAGAGCCTGTTCTTTTTCTGAAATTATTCAACATACGGCTTCATGATCTTAACACAACTGTTTCTGTGATTCTTGCTGTGGCATCCTTTCCCTACAGTTTATTATGTCTGTCCTCTTTCTACACAACTCTGGAGAAGCCAGAACCTGTGGAAGTATCCTAGGCACTTCTGTTGTATCCAGTAATCAAAGAAAGAAGGTGTGTTTCAAGCTTTTCTCTTGTTCTCTTTCTTTTTATAACTCTTGTCATACCAGTCTTCACAGCTTGACTTCCAAATGTATTGCCGCTTTCGCCAAGCCCTAGGTACAGGTGCTCCCACCCTTACACATTTTTCTTTTTGCCCATCCAGCTTGCTGTCAATCTGCACCCCTCCTGCCCCACTGCCATACATGTATTCTGACTCAGACCACTCCCCAGCATTCCTGAATGCATCTGGGACAAGACAGTGTGCTTGAGAGAAAGCAAAGGAATGAGAGATTGAACAGGAGTAGTCTTAATTCTTCAGTATGCTTTCTTAATCTCTCCAGGATACTTTCAAGTCACACAATCAAATTATTTGCTTATGAAAAAATAAACCTTCTTGTACAGAGGTAAAGCTGCTGCTACAATCTCTGTCATTTTCACAGGCTTCCATTAAGTACAGAACTAATTAATTTGCATATAGGTTGCCTAGTAAAGGCTACAGGATCTGGCTACAAAGTTAGATAGCCAGGCAACTATCCCGGACTGGGTGATGTCTCAGCTGTGTTGGTATCTTGAAGTGGCTTCTTGAATTCTAGCCTATCTGAGCTGCCCCCATGAGATTGTTAATTACAGGTATAAGCAGAGAGGGTGCTACCCTAGGGTTTTAATTGCCTCCTTTCTCCTGTTTAGAATTACTTATTTGCTCAAAAAAGACCCATTCCTTCCAGGACAGACGACCTGCCCACTGTTGGCCTGCTCCAGTGAATTTCTATATTGGTCTGTCACGGTGTCCATCAGTCAAGGACAATATGAAGTAGGGTCTATCACATGGGAGTATTATCACAGTGTCAACATTTCCATTATAAATCCTATTTATAACTGCATCATAAATATTTGTTCCATGTTGAAATTCAGCTAACAAGGTCTGTCCTATGAGAACTTCCTTTACAGTGCTAATTTTCACTATAGTGATATATTTTGAAAGGATTTCATTATATTAGTGAAAGCTCAGACTATGTTGAAAAAGGTTACGTTTCTCATGTTATTTTCTTAACGTGTGATATGGATTACATTAGCACATCCCTGCAGCTGTGCTGGATAAAGCGTCTTGTACTACTTGACCATAAGCAGTTAACACTTGCTGCGGCATTTTTGCTCTTGTTTTGCTGTTGGTTTTATAGGAAATGGGGAACAAGAGATGTATTTCAGAGGGAAACATGGAATATCAGAGAAAAATAATCTTTGCAGCTGCATTCTATGTTTGTGAAGGCCAGAGAAATAGATGGCTAATATACATGTCATTTTGTTCAAAGGAAGTCTGCAAGGCTTAAGACTTACTTAGATGTAAAAAGAGTGTAGAGAGAGATCTGAAAAAGATGCTTTTGCATCTTTCAAGTTTATATTTTTCCTATAAACACAAAGAGATAAAGGAATTTTCTAAAATCATGAATTCTAACGTCATCATATAATGATTATTCCCTCTGGTATCCAGAGCTTAAGTAAAGCAGCAGTGCATATATAAATCCGTGACTAGAATCAGTAGGGTCCACAACTGTCTACTTAGTTCCATGTTACCTTGTCCATCTAAATCACTCTAACCTGACTTCAGTTGTTCAGTGACATACATATATTTCATGTCTTCCCAGAACTGAGCCTTATTAGCACATATTCCACAGGCGTGAGAAGTGCTGGCATCTGAAACACAAGCCCTGGGTGTATATCCTAGGGTCTGCTTCTTTACAGATGTAGAGTAGAAAGATGTTCATATGGAACCAGTGTAGGCACTGTTTCTTTGACAAACAAGGATTCTAAAGGAGCTAAAAGTTAGAGGACTTTGTCAAAAATTTCACTCCGTTATTAAATTTACTAAAGAGCAAGACCATTGTATTGGAAAAAGCACCTGACAGCTATAAATGGTATACTTCTGCTGCTCCTAAAATTTCTAAAACATGTTATTTCATTTTGCATTTGTGTCAAGTTGCTTGTGGAAGTGATGCAGTTTTAATCTGAAGATGTTTGATCCATATCAGCAGAGCAATTACTTTAATTTCAGTAATTTCAAGAATCTGTGTAAACCTGCATATGTGGACAGGTGGATCTTGAGGGTTGATTTGTGTAAGAGATTTTGTTTAAAATTGTTCTCAATGTACAATATCAAATTCTGTAAAGACAATTAAATGCAAGGAATAAATACATACTGCTTCCCCTATACTTGTGTGAGGCCCCAGAGGCAATGTATCCGATGCAACTCTGACAGTCTGTTACCAGCCTCTCACTGGGAATTGGGATGCTTATATTAACAGTTTTGATGTGGAACAGAAAGGCAAACCCATGACTGCTATGCAAAAGAGAAAATACTTAGATAACAATGAACAATAAGTATTAAGACCAGTAAGTATTCTGGTTTTAATGTAAAGCAGATCTGCCTAACTAGTTTCAGGTTTGATCCTGAACTTTATTAATTACAGTCTATTTTCCTATTTAGCTAAAAACCAAGTCACAACAGTTATCTATAATGTTTTCAAAAGGAGAAACAAATGTGTTTATATAGTTTTCTTGCCTAATCCCAATAAGAATACTAGAAGTTGTTGCTGAGAATGGGGAAAAAAAGAAGTGAAAAGTAGCAGGGTGAGAGAAACCTAATGAAACGCAAGGAATTTGGTAGTCATGTCATCTGAGTCTTCACTAATGCCTAGCTAGATATGGATGTTGTGTTGTGTATTTGCGTAATATGATGAACAGCATATTTTTTAAATCAGCAGGTAATAGTGAAGTGCTGTGTTGCAAACACAAGCCAGAAAAAAACCCACAGTTCTCAGTAACATATAGCTGAAAGTCAGTACTACCATTTACAACAGTGATTACTCGCCAAATACAAGCTAGTTGTCACAATTATCCGACCTTGTATTTAAACTGAGGACAGGGGCTCGCTCCTCAGAAGTGCTCAAGAAGTCCATAAGGGCTGACGGACTCAGCCAGTTGGAGACGAGATGTGAACTTGCTTCTGTCGAGGTCATTTGCCAAAATCCCAAGGAGCAGGATGATAGCCATGCACTTGAAATGTGATACAGCAGGAGAAGCAGATGTTACTGTTCTGGACTGTATATACAGAAGCAGCAAGTCATGGAGAAAAAGGGTAACGGTCCCTTCTCTGCATAAGCCCAGTGACACTGAATTTGAAATACTGTGTTCTAACTTTGAGTATCGTCATACAGGAAAGATGCAGACATGCTGGGAGAAATATAAGGTGTGATTCTACTGATAAAAGCGACTATGGTGCCACATGAACAGTGTATATGTGTATGTGTATGTGTATGTGTATGTNGCACACACACACAGTTAATCTCTTCAGGGAATATGAAATTGTGACCAGAACAAAATTACAGCCTTTAACTTCTGCCATCCTTTCTGAGAGATGTTAAAGAACACTACTGGTCCAGTTACAATTTGCTATATTTTCCAGTGAATTTTTTTTCAGCTTTCAGAAAATGTTTCTCGTGATCAGAGGTTCATGTATTGTTCTTAAGAACTGCAGTAAAACATATACTGGCACTAGGCTTCAAGTCTCTCTCATACCCCAGTGCAGCTTGGCTGAAGTAAAGTCGGCTCTAGATTTTCTGTGAAAAAGCTAAAAAATTCCCTTCTCAGTTATCTCATGTTAAGCAGCCTGCAGGCTGAGAAGTATTCAAGTGGATTATAGTCTGTGTGTTTTTTAGCTGGAAGCATTCACATTAAATACAATGTCTGTATATTATCTAGCCTGGAAAAATGAATCCTGTCCTACATACAGGAGCATATGCCAACACCATATAATCTTGTCAAATATTTTTTTAAGTCCTGTCAGCATTTATCAACAGAGAGTTAGGTAAGTAAAGAAAGCCTTAATTAAGATTTCTGCTTGTGAGCAAATTCCATGTCCATAAGCTGATGTCCCAGTGAGGTGTTAGAGCTGTACAGCACTCAGTGCCGTCCTATCAGGTAGGATAAATCTGTTAGACTTTTCTGAAGGCAATGAATTCAAATGTAGAAAGGCCTGCACACTGTAATCTACTGTGCAGATACAATGATGAATTTTGTGCCCTGTTTTACAAATGTCACAACTACTTTAGTCACCTACTAAAGCAGCCATAGAAGTGGAGCAGAGATTGGATTTACAGTCAAAATAAATATGTTGTTCTTACTTAGTGCTGACTGCAGGTGGTTTTTGAGATTCATTACGCTATTGTTTCCAACCTTCAGATCCTTCCATATGTATATGTCTACTCCATAACAGTGCATTCAGAAGCATTTTGAGGAAGAAAATCCTATTTTAGGGATTCTTTTACCCTTAATTATTTTTTATTATTTATTGTAGAGTACAGAAATACTCTATGCATTATATTCAGGATGTTAATAATAGAACAACTCAAATTAATTTCGGATTTGGAGAAACTGATAGGAAGGGAGAGAAAAGGCAGTGTGGGTTTTGTATGGACAGGAATTGCATTGGCATCTCTGTTTTCCCATCCTGCTGCTACACTCACCAGTTTATGATGTTGCATATGATTTGGATCATTTGGCAGAAGTCCATTTCTTTTTTTGATGTCATTGCTGCTGCAGTTTTACTGGGGATTACCTATTGTAGGTAATTATCTTTACTTAGCAAGAAGGGAAGGTGACATTTAAGGTTGCATTGAAACCTGCTCATATTCAGTGCTGCTACATTTTAAAGTTAGTGCTATGTGAACAATTTGTGTATTCTAACTTCTACATCATTGAATGATGACGTGCCTTTGTCAGATTATGGCATTAACATAATATCACATTATGTGCTGTCCCTCTATTATATTTTTAGGCCATGTCAGTAGTATAGAGTCTGAAGAACAGCAAGCTGCCAGATCAAATCACAACAGCTCCATAAAATTTAAAGTTAGGCATCATTCTCCATGACGTTCATGGGTCTAGTGAGTAATTGTTGGCACATGTTAGTTTCAGTGTTGCCCCCAGTGCATCAGGAGATGAAAGGCCACCAGGAGTAAGTTGTACTTGAGGAAACAGCAATGTTACCAGATTGAGAAACCCTAGAAATCTTAAACTGGAAAAAATGTCAACAAAAGGAAGGTATTTTCAAGGGAGGAGGAGGAGGAGAAAATGAGAACTTGACAGTGACAGAAAATGAAGAAATATTAAAAATCACCCTAAATGTTATATTTCAGGTCATATTTTTATTATGGAAAGCATGCAGTCTTGTCCTCATGTTTACCTTGTAGTTTGCTTTCCTTGGCATCCATGGCACTTCCACATTAAGGGTAGTAAGTCCAGGAGTTAGAAGTAAGTAAGGCAGCCAAATGGAATTTAAAAATTAATCCAGGCAAGATTTGTGATTTGTCCCTTGCTAGGCAAGTGGCTTTCTAGTGTTTAAAGTGTTGATCATGCCTTACCAAAAAGTAGTTGCCATCAGAGGCTGAAAGTTAAAGCAAGGAACCAGACTTGAGTTTCTTGTAAATCTCAACAGGCAATGTGAATATTCCCATTTCAGTTCTTTTTTCTCTTTTGTGACATGCTACTTTAGCTACAGCCAGAACAGGGCAACAGGGCCTACATATGTCATTTTGAATTAAGTCGTTATTAAATAACATATATTTGCATCACTAGGAGTAGGACATTTCTTTCTAGGGAAATCCCATCTCCAACCTGGCAATGAAGTGAGGTGCCCACTTACTGTTTGGGAGCCAAAACCTTAGATACCTTGCTGCACATTGGCCTGGCCGTAAAGTAGCTGCACTGCTCCATGTCCTATGGTGTGGACACTATGTCCATTAGAAGGATACTGCAGACGTCTGAGGTGATGACCTCTTAAATCACCATATCTAAGGCAGAAATGATCTCTCATAGCCCCTAAGTCTTGTGTTATATCCATCAATTTCTCTGTGGCCAGAATCCTGAAGCATTAATTTCCAGCCCTGTTCAGTCCCAGTTCAGTTTGCCAAGATGGCAGACAGGGCTGCCAAATATTACTGAAACCATAACCATGCCTCTGCTCTGCTGAGTTCATCAACACATTTTACACATGACATTGCACAGCCCTCCATTCATTTAGGCTGAATTCAAGCCAGCAACCTAGCAGTTAAAAGCTTTCTTTTTTTTTTTTCTTGCTGTTACCAGTATAAGCTTTAGAAAAATAAGAATAAAACCGAGGAAGTACTAATGACATTAATTATAGTTCTCCCCCCACACACACATCTCCACAATGAAGCAATAATAAAAAACCCTGTCTTTCTAAAATTTACTGAATGTAGTTATTTGCAGTAATGTAATGACTCATCAAATCACTTCTTTTTAGCAGACTCATAAATGATTATTTTTTTTATTTCTTTCACCTACAGTTATCGTCCTGAATGCTAAGGAATTATTATAAAATATATGTCCTATTCTGAAAAATCCTAACATAGGAGCAATTTGGATTGTTGGAGGAAAAAAACATCCCATATTAATTGATCCTCTGATGGGTCACCAGGCTTTCCAAGTTGCATTAATGTTCATCAGAGTAGCAAATAAGTTTTATTATGAAAGCATAAATATTCTTGCCAACAATGATACTTTAGAAAACCACTGATCACACCAGAAGACAACCGTATGGTTTTCACTGGCTTATTCTCGAACAGTATATAGAACCTATAGTACCAACACCAAACTATAGCAGAATCTACTAAGGGTAGACTTGGTGGCGGTAGGTTAATGGTTGGACTGGATGATCTTAGGGGTCATTTCCAGCCTTAAAAATTCTATGATTCTATGAATCACAGAATTGTAGGGGGACCTTGAGAGATCATCAAGTCCAACCCTCCGCCAAAGCAGGTTCCCTTGAGTATGTATTTCTCTATTTTAGTACAGTGCATTTTAAGACAAAAGATTTTCAGCTTTTGCGTCAACATTATTGTGCCCTGGATTTGTACTAGGATATAAGGTGCAGTAACTTGCTCATCATTTACTGTTTCCTTGTCCTGATCTTTGAATTCTGATTCAGTAGACAGTTCTCAGCTTCTCCAGGAAGATGACATTTACGAAGAAATGTGACAAGCCAGCAGCCAAAGTGCAATGTTTAGCTTTTGATTACTCAGAAGACTTGCACTTCATCCTGAGCTTTGACAAAAGCTTCCTGTGCAACTTTAGGCTATCAGCTTACCAAGATTTTGCAAAACTTTGAGCATGACAGTGCTTTATTGCCAAGTGACCACTGAATTCAGAGAGATTATTCACATGAAGCATGTGCCTCAGGTCATGATTTCCCTTTGTTTTAGCTCTCTGATCTGTAAAATGGGCTAGTGTTATAAACTTTTTGCTGTCTTTTGCATTGTACTTATAGGTTGTAAACTTTTCAGAGCAAGTATTCTCTTTTTCTTTTAAGAGAAATGTTCAGTAATCTGGTAAAAGGTACCTCTAATCTTGGAGGATTTGCATATAGACTGCAATGCCCTGATTGAGCAAATAGCTTTGACTAGAGAAGTCATTGCTGCCCTGTACTCAGCGCTGGTGAGGCCCCACCTGGAGCACCGTGTTCAGCTTTGGGCCCCTCACTACAGAAAAGACACTGAGGTGCTGGAGTGTGACCAGAGAAGCAGGATGAGACTGGTGAGAAGACTGGAGAATAAATGTTTCTCAGCCTGTCTTCAAAGGAGAGATGCTCCAGCCCTTTGATTGTCTTCATGGCCCTCCTGTGGACTTGCTCTAATAGCTATGTGTCACTGTTATGCTGGGGACCCCAGAGCTGGACACAGTTCTTCAGGTGTGAGGCCTCATGAGAGCAGAGGAGAGGGGAAAAATCACCTCCTTCAACCTTCTGGTCACACTGCTTTTGAGACAGCCCAGGGTCTGGTTGGCTTTCTGGGCTGCAAGCACACATTGCCAGCTCATGCTGAGCTTCTCATCAATCAACAACCCCAATCCCTTCTCCTCAGGGCTTCTCTCAATTCATTCTGTCCAGCCTGTAGTTGTGCTTGGGATTGTCCCAACCCATATGCAGGACCTTGAATCTGGTCTTCATGAGAAATGAACTTCATCTGAACTTCACGAGGTGCACACAGGCCCACCTCTCAAGCCTGTCAAGGTCTAGAAGTGCAACATACATTTCTGGTAATCATGAAATCGCAGTGTAATTTGTTATCTGGGTCACTCTTATATAGTGATATATATTTGTTAACTCTTCATATAGCACTAAAGATAGATCACATCCCATAATGTGTACTGTAGCTTAAAAAGCAGAAATATGTGCATGCTTACCTAATTATTTCTACTATACCTTGAAATTGAATTACATAATTTCGACATCAACAGTACTTTAAATATTATATTCTGTAATATTCTAGACCCTGCATTAGTGGCATTGCAGTCTGGGTTTGCTTTCAATAGACTAATAAAATCGTAACATGAAATGCTTTTTTTTCTGAATTGTAAAAACGGCAAGTCTGTGGGGACAAAAAGGTAAAAGTATGAAGAGCTCATAAGATGCTTATAAAAATATTGGTAAAACTGAGATTTTCTTTTATTAAATGGAAGCTTATTTTCTTTTGGTCCTTTTTTTTTCTTCCTCTTTAGTGTAAAACTGCAGAATATATTAAGAAAATATATATATATAAAGAACGTGGCTTTGCCATGAGAGAAAGGACATGTCTTAAGAACAAAATTGGTATCTGCAGAAAAAAACACATTGATCTCCAGGTTTTTTTTGCAAATTATGATGACAAGGTTCAACATAGTCCCATTGGTAATGCCAGGTAGTTCCCAAATTAGCATTTTTGCACAGGGTATATACTACCATGGGAACCAGAGATGCCTAAGTGGCAAGACTGCAAGAGCCCTAGAGCCTGTGCTTACTTACAGGGTCTTACAAGAACCCACTTCCGTCACATAGAGTCCAGGGCTGCAGCACTAAACATCCTCTGTCGTAGCATGGTGAGAGGCTGTCATCTATTGCATAGTCTCTCAAGCTCAGCTCAGAGAAACAGAATCACAAAATGGTTGGAAGGAAATTCTGGAGATCATCTAGTCTAATCAGTTTGCACAGGATCATGTCCAGTTGGGTCTTGCTCCCAAAACCCACCATATCTCCAGAGGAAACTCCACACTCTCTCTGGGCAGCCTGTCCCAGTGCTTTGTCACACTCGAATTCAAGTTTTTCCTCATATCAATATAGAACTTTGTCTGTTCCAGTTTGTGTCCATTACCCCTTGTTCTGTTACTGGGCATTACTGAGAAGAATATGACTACTCAAAACTTTTTTTGCTGCTCCCAGAGTGGAGTTTTTCACAGCATTCTCTCTAAGAAGGAATGCATGTGGCACTATGAAAATGTTTCCTGTGGAAATTGTTTATTGATATCAACAGAGTTCCATGTCATATAATTTTGGCTTAGGGAAAAGCTTTTAAACCATAATGTCCACTGAATATTTCCTTTTTACACATGAACCAAGTAGGACATTATATCACGTCCAAAGTCCTACAGGAGTACATGGAAAGTTCCATATGAGTAGGACACGTTGGATTAAATCTTAAAGAAAACAGTGCTATATAGAACTAAAATGTACTAGAATATGGTATGTTTTAGTTTACATAGTACTGGTTTTTAATTCCATATTATAGTCTATTTTAATTCTTTAAATTACTATTACTTAATAGTATTGGATTTCTTGAAAATGCATTGTTATGCAGTCAAATAAATGTAGAATCAGGATGGTTTGGGTTAGAAGGGACCTTGAAATACATCAGAATTTTTTTAGTAGGTTAATACATTACTATAGAAGTCCTTTTTGCCAGTTAAAAGAGCTACTAACTTAATAATTTTCAGAATATAGAAATCATTATACTAAAATGAAGCAAAAGCCAATTAAATTGTGGAAATGAGATTTATGGCAGGTAATTCAGTTATGTGTATTGTTTATAGAATTCAGAATTTCTCCTTGAAGGATCACCAGCCCTCAGTAAAGTATTCTACTGCCTTTGGCACCTTCTGAACTCATCCTTCTTCAGTGCCACCCCTTTCCCATATCCTCACCTTTTATCTTGGGCAAAGAGGCCAAAATTGGTGTAAGTGGTTAGATGGAGTAGGCAGGCGCATGACCTGAAGCTTGTGTATATAAATATATATCCATGCCTTTTTCTTCACTATCTCAGGTGCATACTGCAGTCCCACTCAAGCTTCAGGTTTCATCCTGAGCCTGATAAGGCACAAGGTGTCTTCTTAGCCTTATTGAGAAACACTGGCTGCTTTGACACTGTCCTGCAAGATGGCATTTTCAGGCACCGCTTGAGCTGCAGTCCTGAAAGAGCCCCATGCTGCCAACACATATACCTCTCTAGGCCATGGGTGAAAAAGCATGTGGCTGTCACCTCTCTAAAAGTGCTGTGGCAGAACCAGGGCACCCTTCTCTTCTCATTTACAGGGCTGGCCATGATATCACATCACTTACTGGAGCCCTTCCAGGAGGAAGGACATGTTAACAAGAAGTTCACAAGAAATTCTAGATTTAGAACAACTATGTGCGTGTCTGCAACCAAACCAAAGCTTCCCTCACCTCACAGCCATCAATGAAATGAGGTTCAGACAAACCAGCAGACACTATGAGACTGTGTGCATACATCCCACACTTCCACGCAGTCCTTTGGCTTTCAGAGGCTATTCCCCACAAATATTGTCTAACTCGCACTTTGATGGTGCCATCCAGCTGCTCGTATCACAGTGGTTGTGTGAGCCAAAACCGCCCCGTGGCTGACCTTCAGCCAGCAAAGATGCATCAGGTTTGAACTGTTGGTAGCAGGGCCAGCATGTCACCATTAGAAAACACACAAGTTCATCCACAGAGAAAGCTTATCTTTACTTGGTCATTTCTTGGCTCTGCTTTCCAGACCAGATTTTCCTTAGGCACTCAGACATATCATGTCTAGGACTATATCTACTAGTTGCTTGAACTGCATACTGAAGAACAGAACTCTGTGTTTAATTCCTAGACAGATAATCCCACCTTACCTTCTTCCCACCTCAAATCATATTCTTTTCCTCATTAAGATCAAGCAGCTGAGAAATCTTGTAGGATCAGTAGTTAGTGACACCCTTTCCAAATTCCCTTGGCCCTGGTTCCTTTATAGTCATGCTGTAGAGTATGAAAGAAGAGAAAGGATGCTCTTGCCCATGTCTTTAGTGTTAGATAATAAATATATAGTAGTAAATAATGAAGGGGGAAGGGTAGGTCCTAACAACTATTCTTAGTCCTCAGAAGAGAACAGGAACTATGTTCTTGCTGCTTGAGTCAGTGTTTCAGACAGGTGCATAGTCTGATTGTACTGAATACAGTGAACAGACGCAAAAAAAGTCCTTGGACAATCTCCAAAGCTAACTTCAGCATAGAGCCAAGAATTTGAGTGTTGGAAAGACCTGCCTGGCAAGGCTGGAGGCAAGGGATGTGTCTCTAATAGCCATATGTGATGTACTAGGGTGTGGGAGGGAAGGCTGCTGTGCTATGTTAAGGCAATTGCTGAATTTCTGGTCAGACACCCTCAGACTGTACTTGGATGCAGATGGCTACAGCCTTCTCTGGTAGGGCTTAGCATCAAATGTTGCCAAATACCCAGTAAAAAATAGGCCATTGTTAGCCTATGGACAGCTAACTTCTTTGGAGAGCTTCAGTTAAAGCTGACTTTTTTAGTTGTTTTTTTTTTGTTTTGTTTTTCACTCCACCAGTCTCTCATGTCTCCCTTCTGTTTGGGAGAAACTTCCAATGCAGTATGGAGGTTTCAGAAAGAATGAGAGTTCCTCTGGTCAACCTTGGGAAGCTTTTAGTTGATCATAGGAAACAGTGGAGAGGGAAGCCATTTCTGAGGCTCAGATATGTTCCTTATCAAAGTGCCTTCAGTCTGTAAAGAGCTGTTAGGAATTGGGAAAAGTCCTATCTTTATGTTGGGCAGTGGAGACTTGTCACAGGGTGTGAATTTCTAGGTAGGTTAGGAGCAGAGCAGGTGCCATTAGAGCAGCATTGTAAGACTGAAGAGAGGAAGTGATCATAAGGAGCATCCCATTCCCTTTATATTCCTAACTATATGCCACATGAAAAGAGAAGAAAACCTGAGTTTATGCATTTTAACAACTTCAGCATTACCTCGTGCATCTCAGCAAGGATGGAATGGAACCTCCTACATGATGGATAATTTTGTGAATGGTGATCGTAACAGTAACTTTATATATGTCAACTTTTAATTTTTGTTGTTCTGCCTTTCCCTTTACCAGGTAGATTATAAAAAACCGTAAGAACCAGTCCTCTAGTCCTCTCCCTCTGTGCAGGCTTAAAAGCTTCTTCCTCAAGTGTCATTTGAGAACAAATCCTGACTTGTCTACGTCCAGCCTTCTCTCTGAGCAGCTCCCTGTTTCCACCCCTGTTTTTCAGAGTGCCAAAAACATTGTGATTCTACTGCTCAGTGGAGGTTGCATGCCAAGTAATTCTCCACCTCAGCAGTGCTTACTTACCAGATGACTCAGTAACTTCCAAAAACTTCATGATGCTCTTTCTTTCTTCCTTCCTCTCATCTCAGCGCTGTGTAGTGATGCATATGCTTCTGGCATCTCTAAAAAGACTGTATCTGCCTAACACAGATAGAGCCTCTTATAAAGTAAAAGCAGAAAAATGTGTGTGGACCATCTCTCTGTGCAGAATTTCTCTATGACATAAGCCACAGATAAGGCTCACTTACAGAAGATTAAAAAAAAAAAATCAAAGGAAACTAGCGGTGCTAGCAAAGACAGAAGTAGAGAAACAGTTGCAATGTATTTGGCAGAAGCCTTTACTAAAGATACAGAAAGATCATTGCAGCTCTTTGTTAACATTGCTCCCTAGCTTCTGACTTCTTACAGGACCTCATCCTAGAATCTGGCCTCCAGGAAGAAAAATAGAAAACACAATATGGACAGATACACACCAGTTTTGTTTCCTGAAGTCTTAGCACTGACCTGTTAAATCAGACAAGCAAAACCTGGAGCAAGGTGTCTCAGCCAGCTTGCCTCTATGTAAACAGCTGCATAGAAACACACCTTGATGAGTGAGTCCTAGTGATGAATGTCATCATGGGTGTTTGGATAGGGTTTGGGGGTGTGGATATTCTTCATACTGACTGCTCTATAAGTGTTTCCCTAGTGAATGTGAGAGAATTTGTCTTTTTAGCTTCTAAGCAGGATGGTGTTATGGACCAGAGTGGTTAATCTAGGTCTTTATATCGTAAGTCATATCAGGAAGACAAAAGCAGTGTGTGAGAGTTCAAGGAACATGTATGTGTATATAAGACACGCTAACATGCAGACAAAGGGAAAAAAGAAAGGGATTCAGACCCTGTTTTCTGTAGATTATAAGGGCAGAAGAGACATTTCATTCTTATTGTTAAATACTTTCATATCAAACAGATACTAAGGTCATGAAGGTAGAAGTTAAAAAGATTAGAGTAATTAAGCAAAACATACCTCTAAATATGCCTGTCAGAGAAGGATTGAATAATAGGTCTGTAAGGCAAGTCTTCAGTCCCTCAGACTTCTCTCAGACACAATTTGTGTCCCATGAGCCTTTGTAAAGCACAAGACATCAAGTGACGGAACCAAATCAATAAGTAGTCCCAACAGTTATCAAAACACAGTAACTTCAACTACTGTGTGATTTTGAGAATTTTAGCAAGACAGTCCAGTCTGACATCCCAATGCAATAGTTTTACTGTGAAGTCTTGTTTTTGTTTTAATCATAATATTTCTTTTACACTATTTTTCAGGCCCTGATTATATCAAACAAAAATTTCAAGAAGGAATGGATGTGAAAGAGAAATCTGAAGACAAAGTTCAGGAAAAAACACCTAGCCCAAAAGAGTCACCTCACTTTTATCGAAAAGGTACTACACCCCCTCGAACTCCAGAAGCAAGTCCAAGGCATAGTCCTCCTCGTTCTTCTGAGCCTTCTCCTTCAAAACAACTGAAAAGGCAAAGCTCCACTTCTGGGGCAAGACTCAATCAAGAAAAAAAGCTTTTAGCCGCTGAGAATATAACACCCACAATTAACAAGCCTTTATATTCAAAAGCACCAATGAAGGAGGAAGTAGCTGTGAAACACCAGTCAAAGTTTTCAGCCCATCACAATCCCATCAGCACAGAGAATGGGGAGCTGCATGGTCACTACCATGGTTATTATGTAAAAGTGAATCCAGCAGTGCTTCCACAGGAGCTCACGGAAGAAGATGAGTATGTGAACCCGTCACCCTCAACTCTTGCATGGATACCACCCTCACAGAAGCCGAGTCCTGCTAGATCTGGGGGTAAACCAGATGCCAAAGAAAACAAACCTGACACAAAAATTAAGAAAACCGAATTTGCAGCACCAAAGAACCCAGCTAATAATGAATCGCATTCAGCAGTGGAAAAAGTAGAAAACAGCTCGGTAAGTACTGCAAGGAATGTCTTTACTCTCACTGCCCTTTTGCCTCCTAGTGCTGAGCTTTGTGACCTCAGGACAGGGAAATCTCCCTTACACCAAAGCTTCGTCTGGATACAGTCTGCTAGCTAGAACCCATTACTTCACATGGGACTGAGGAACAAATGTTCCAGTTTTTGTATTATCCTGGGAACAGATAGCTTTTTGCATTTTGTGTGTGCGTAGATACATATTTTCAGATACACATGTATATATATATATATATATATATATATACCTTCCACACCCCAGTCAAAGCAATGTACATTGTGCTTTGGTGGGTAATTGGTCAGTACAGAGAGTTACGCTCATTCTCTTCCCCGAAGTTTTTCTTCTGACCACTGTTGAGTCAGACTGCTGGCCTATGCTCTGACCAAGCCCATACAATCTCCCGGTTATTTTCTTTGTGTTGCTTTTAGGCTTTGAGAACAGTCAATTTTACATCAAAATGCAGACTGGTTTAAAATGTATGCTTTAACAATGCTTCCATTTTACAGTGACGTGAAGGATTTTGCTTTCTTCTTCATCAGGAAATTGAGAAGGAAATTTAAAACTATACATTCGCATCCCTGTGAAGCTGAGTCTCATTATTTAGAAATAACAGAAGTATCAATAGTTATGCAGAAAAGGAGAGATGACTAACAGCTTTCCTACTCCATGCTAGAAGAAAAAACTTGATTTATAAATTCAAAACCTATGATGATGGTAAAATTATTTCTAGCCAAGAAAAGCTCAGGAAAATGTTATTTGTATATCCTAAAGTTAACCTTTAGGAAATAAGGTCTAGATGATTGTGGGTTCTTTTTTAATAAGCATTGTTTTTTTGAATCATTTTTGGTGCTCCAGTAGAAAAAAAAACCCTGTGTCATTATTTAGATGGGATAAACAGAAAGACACATTTAATGAGATCCAGATAACGTAGCACTGATATCAGGCAAAACAGTTGAATAATTGACACTAGATTTCATTAATAAAGAATTTAAAAATAAAGAGGTTTAAGATTTTACAACGAACACACATTGTGAAATATCATGTCAAACAAGCTTGACATCTTCAGGTGTGACAGCGGAAACATATCATCAGTCGTAAAGGTCAACTGATTTGCTTTTATACAGTTATTTATTCTGACAAGGAAACCAAAGTAATGCAAAGGGTAAATGTCACATTAAAATGTCTTTGTTTTAAACTGACTTATGGTTCTCAAAAACTAATCAGAAAAACATCAGTAATTTGGAATTATTCTGGTGAGGTCATTCTTGGATTAATTCTGCTACTCTGTTTTATTTATATTTTTATTAATGACATGGAATAGGACATGTATGTTACCCACAAAGTTTACAAATGACATAGAGACCAGTAAACTGAAAAATAATGAAAAAAACAGATCACCAATACAAACTGATACAGATCACCTGATAAGCAAGATGCAAGTATAATTATCCATATGCAGCACAGCAAAATGTAAGTTCATATATATTGAAAGACAGCTAATAGAACCTGGCCCTGCAGGATCAGAACTGGAAAAGGCCGGTGGATCAGGAGCAAGAGAAGCAACTGAGCATTAGCTCCCTGTCTGCTGCTGTTGTTCAGAGATGTTAGTATAATCCTTAGATTTATCAGCAGGAAAGATTAAGCAAGAGTACATGGGAGTCCGTTTTATCTGGTTTTGGCACTGGTGCAGCCACTTCTGCAATAAAATACAATGTCTATAAACCAGGGATTTAAAATGAAAAAAATTAAAATGAAAAAAAAACCCAAAACCCAAAAAACACGACCAACTTTTAAGGGCAAGTCGCATGAAAAGCCGCAAGAATAATTAAATAATAATTATTTAATTATAATAAATAATAATTAAATAATTAAAGTGTATATTACAATGACTGATTCAAGGCAGAAAATCTAACACATTAAATCCTTTTCTGTGAGTACACTTTATAAAATAGTTTCAGAAGGTAACAGGAAAATGTATATGATCCAGCAGATCATATGGATATATCATATGTCCATATACATGGACAGATTTAAATAAAAGTTTTGGGTTAAATTGCTTCTAATGAGTTTAATTAAATCTAACATCAATTTTCAGATGAGTTTTTCAGATCCATCACTTGATAGTTCAATAATGAGCATTTTGCCAAAATTATTTCCTCCAGTTCAGCAGGAAGCTTCTATTCTGTTTCGTGCGGATCACAGTAGATGTTCACAGTGGTTTTGTAATCTGAAAATCTGTATTACAGCTGATATCAACCCTTTAACCTTTCAGATATCACAGATACAACTCCTATGTAGGGTAACACAAAGCTGTCAGGCTTGTAAATGTTGAGTGAGCACACACAGATCTTTAGTCTGAACAGGGACCTTTTTTTTGTTCAGCTCTGGTGAAAATAAGTGGCTAGAAATAGTCCTTGTTTTTTTTACCTTCCAGCTAAACTAACGTATGCTTTGGAGCTGAGGGACTCTTTACCTTAAGCTAAGTAGAGCAGCAGTTCATTGATAAGGAACATGAAGGCCTGTTATCAGGAGAGGTGGAAGAGTGATGAGATATCATACTTCAGCTACTGTTCATTTACTGATAGTACAGGTCATCTGGGAACTCTCCTTCTGTTTCATTTGCAACTCACTAATTGCCTTGTTCGTACTATCAGCATTTCAATAAAGAAGGCAAGCGCAGTATAGGAATTCATTTTTAATGTAGTAGCATTTTAATATACATGTACATGTCTGGGTTTTTTCCCAAATATGTCTTCCATATGTATGCATAAATTTGCCCTTACAGAATAAATTTTCTACATGCTTATTTCTTTAAAATGCTGAAATGAATAAACGTCCCAAAACAGAGCAGAAACGAGTAGCCTCTTGGCCTAGCAGACCGAGGGAGAGACATAATACAGAATGACTGTTAACACTGCCTGGAGGTTTCTCTTTTAATTTTCAGTATCACCTTTCCACTTCAGGAAACCAACAGCTTGTTCTGTGGTGCCTCTGGACTGAGCTGAATTGTGTGCTGGAGTTACTCAGCACACGGTCACTGATGAGAAGTAGTGTACTTCTCCTTATCCTCAGCACTGGTGAACTTTGAGAGACTTCAGAGTTCTAGGGCTGCACTGGGGAATGATTTTTTTTTTTTTAATAAGTAATTGCTTTGTAGTCATCCTGGCAAATTATTTTGTTGTGGTTTGAAAGTAAATCTGCCTATGGTCTTCCATAAAAGTTTTAAAATATATTTGTTGAGAAATATAAAAAGAAACTCTCATGAAAAAAAGAATGAGAAAACACGTTTCTCTGTCATGGTTTTATCAAGGTGAAAGTATGCATAAAACACCATGACAAAGTCATTGTTCATCAGCTGCACCAAAATAGCTGCCTGTTTGCAGGCCTTTACTCTAGTGAGAGGTAAAACATGCTCTTTTCATTAAGCATCAGGCGCTGTCGAACTATCATGTATCTACCCCAGAGTGATGCCTGCAGAGATACCTGACCACAAACTGTTGTTTCCAATTGCTCCTTAGCAGCCTCTAGCCCCACTATCAGTGTGTGTGCTCCTATCCCACCCTAAACATGAGCTAATTTGATTTTGTCTTGGACTTGGGTAAAAAGTAGAAGTAAATTGCAAAAAATGCCATTGTATTGTAGTTCATGAATACACATTTCATTTGCCTGATATTTGTTGCCCTAGATCAGGTGCAAGCCCAGGCACAAGTGTTCTGCTATATTGTCATGTTTTGAGTGCCATGGTAAGGATTTTTAAGCTACACGGAGTGTTTAGCCTGGTTTTTACCTTTATGTTTTCCTGAATTTTTCCCAGTATGCATCAACTCTCATCTCTTTGTTCACTTAACATCCAGTTAGGAAGGGATATAACTACCGTGATGTTAGAAAAAAATAGATCAGCATTTGCTTGATCCTAAAAACCCCTCTGAGCAAGAACTTTATGCTAAATTTAATGGACATTCCTAATGCAATGGGATTACAAGCCTAGTCTTAATACTTCCTGGCACTACATTTTAGGAAAATAACTGTCTTCCTTCCCCAAATGAAAACTAATCCTATGGTTGTATTTTTAACTACGTAAGTGTCTGACTTATTAGAAGTGGAAAGGGCAGTTTTTAAGCAGGACTGGAGTTTTTCTACTACAGCTTCTTTAGTGCACCTGTTCTAATCACTCTTGGACTGTTCAGACTAATTTTGGCTTCTCCTATTTTAAGCCCTCACAGGACACTAAAGTCCTATTTACGGTATTTGTCTTAAAGTGTTAAATGCTCACTTCATAGGTATCTATGAAGCAGGTAGTAGTTTACTGCATAATAGCCATGTGCTCCACAAGTACAGTTTGATTAATTTTAGTGTATTGGGAAATTCTGCTTTGGGCTGAAAAATGCAGTTATGAGAAGAGGAAACAAAAATCACATAGCAGGCTAATGGAGATGGGATTTACCTCTTTGTTTCAAGCACGGATTCATTATCAGATACAGATAAGACATTTTTATTTGATGTTCATATAAAATCAGCAATCCAGTTCTTAAGATGTCACTTCTTCCTTTGTAGATGCAATCTCTTGATTCAAACTATAGGCCCCAGGAGTTTTAGCCTAATTCATGTTATTGTGATGAGATTTTTATACCTAACCTGACTGAGAGATACAAGAACCCCCTTCCTTCCACGAAGCTTAATTCTGTAAGACTAATGACACAGGTTGTTGTTGGAGCTGCAATCCCAACTTGTCATTCAGCCAAAAGCAATCTTGCAGCTATCGGGGTGCTTCTTTCAGGATATATTTCAGCTAATATATTTCAGTTCCTGCTCCTGTGAAGCCCCCATAGATCTACATTATTCTTCAGTGGTAGTAAATCAAATATGCAAAGCATTGGACAGCCAAATCCTTGTAGTGCAGTGTAACTGTAAAATATTTAGGTGGGATAACAAACTATGACAGAACTGTTGACCTGATTTCAGTCCCACAGGAAGTCCCTAACAGAATCACAAAAATCATACAATCGGTTTGGTCAGGAGGGACCTTTGAAAAGTCATCTAGGTCATGCCCACTACCATGGGCTGGGACACCCTCTGCTAGACCAGGTTACCAAGAGCCCAACCTGGCCTTGAACACTGCTGGGGAGAGGGCAGCCATAGCTTCTCTGGGCAACCTGTGCCAGTTCCTCACTGTTGGAGAGAAAGAATCTTCATGGAAGTTAATAGTCTAATCATACTTCCTGATGAGAGGTGTGTAACATTAGCCTGTATGTTCTATTCTTGTTTGTCATGAGAGTCTGGGTGGGGTTTTTTGCACAAGGAAAAGCCACCATATGAAAGGTTCACTCTGGTGAACAGGTTGACACTGTCAAGACAGCAAAACTGAGAGATTCTTAAAGTAGCTCTTGCTTCAGCTAAAACATGTTTTATTGCTTGTAGTCTTCCAATACGGCTTTCATGCAAAAATCTCATGATTGCCAAATATATTTGGTGGGAATCCTGGTGGGAACTTGGATTTCCATCACGATAGAAAATCATAAAAGTTCCCAAACTAGCACAATTTTGACCATGCCAGAAAGAGAAAGAAGAAATTAACTTTGAATTACACACTACTATTGGAAGGGTGCTTACAGTGCTACGGTCAGAGTCGTAACCATACCTGGAGTAGTTTTCCTTTTATGTCTTGTCTGTCATTGAGTGTCTCTCATTCTTTGGCCCATAGGGGCTCACTTCCAGTAACAAGGGAGGAACAAGTTTCCACTTCTATTCTGTGACCCGATGATTAAAACTTACTTCCCTGGTAAGTGGGAACTTGGTATTCAAAATCCTTCTGACTAAGGTGACCTTAAACCTAGTTTTCAATTTCCTAGTGAATATTTTAGACAAAAGTGGGAATGTTGCTGCCAATACCATTACTCCTATGGTTAACGTTTACCATCTGATAGTCTCCATTATTGTTTGAAATTGAACGCCTTGTTCCTCAGCATGTGAACAGAAGCTTGTCAGTAGGTACAGAGGGAATGTAATGGCCTTTATGGACAGAGGTGCTGATGGGCTTGAGAGTGCCTAGAGATTTAAGGGTTACTTGGCATACTTTGTGACTTATTCAAGAGCAGAGCAGTCCATGTCTGGCTTGCCAACTTAACTGCAGTGTGAAGGTGTGTTCTGGTAGTGTTTAGTGAGAGTGTTTCAGGGTGAGAGCACATGATATAATAATGACACAAGTGCTATTCAATAGTTACCCTACTGCGGTAAATTAATAATAGCAAGTTCTTACACCTTAGCATTCCAGAAATTATATAGCATTGTCATGAAGCATAATGAACTTCTGTGAGGCATGCCTCATGGAAAGTGAAACAATCATGTCATGTCTAATGAAATATATAGCTTCTTATGCAAGCCAGTGAGCCTTATGTAGCTCAGAAGATAGTTTTCTGAAGAAAATGTCTGGACACGTTCCTGTGTGGTTTAATCCAGGTGATCCTGCTCAGGCAGGGGGGTTGGACTAAATGATCTTTTGATGTCCCTTCCAACTCCTGACATTCTGTGATTCACTGGATTCACAGGAAGAGTAAAATTATATAATGATGAAGTTTTATAACAGAGTTTAGCTCTAGCGAGGAAGAGAAGGACTATTTTGACTTTTCATTTCTTCGCTAAATAGGTCTACAAAATAAAGCTTTATGGTCAGAGTTTGTAGTTTGTGATTTTGCAGGTGTAAAATTGTTTTTCATCTGCGATGGCAGCATTGCAAGGTATGTTAGTGCAGTAGTAAGACACATTTTTTTCCTTTGATTTTCAAAAAAGGGAATTATTTTCATACAGCATATTATGATGATGATTGTTTTCGTACAGTACATTGTGACGCAAAACCCTTTTTCTGTTTTGAAGTGAAGGTTAAGGATGAAGAGCAGTGCTTCAACTTTCCTCAAGTACTTCAACTTTGGTGTTTTACTTTACTTTAAACTGATGCTGGTTTTGTATTGATGGGTTTGTGTTCATTTATTTACGCATTGATGTTTGTCAGATGTTTTAATCTCAGTGTGATTAAGTCACTGTAATAATATACTCTCACCTGTATTTATCTAGCTCATTTCCACACAGGCATTGTTGGGCTCACCTGAAAACGCCAAGTCATGGCTGTTTCAGGAGCAAACTCTGTGACTTCAGTATTTAGGTAATCTTTCAGACCAAGGTCAGACCTGATAGAAATTATAAAGTCGGGTCACGGTCGTTGCTGTGGGCTGTGCGAAAGATTGCATTAATTCTGACACCTTTCTTTTACTTCCAGGGCCCTAACTCAGTCATGATCGCCCTGGTAATGCTGTTGAATATTGGTTTAGCCATTCTTTTTGTCCATTTTCTAACTTGATTGGAACTAGGAAAGGTAAGAAAGGTCTTGTTTTCGTCTAAAAACCACCATTATCCACCCCACCTGACATAATAAAGATTTAATTTCTTTGCATACTTTTAATGCTCCCTACTTTAATTTTAGCTATGCCTGAATGTGATTCAACATAGTTATTTAATAATGTAACTGTTTTGACCCTTCAGTGAAGTCATGACAACTAGTGGTGTTAGCCCACAGTTCTCTGCAGTTGTGTCATCAGCCTTTTAAATGGCACCTGTCATACTCAGACACAGGGAAGGAGGCTTGGAATTAGGATGGGACGCAAGAGAGATGAAACTTGGAAAATTCAGCCAGAGGCCCAGCTCAGTGTCTCTGCTGATGGCTCGTGGCTTTGGGGTCCTCTGAAAGCTGAAGCAAGCAGCCATGTTGGAAAACAAACAAAATAATCTGCTGAAGCAGCCCCGCCAGTGAAGTGCGTTGGCTTCTCCATCTGTCCCAGCAGAGTGTGACTAAACTGGAAATGTACGGAGCTGCACTTTTTGTTGATGGAAGCTAACAGCTGCCTTACTATTTTACCGTCTGATGTTTTTAGTGGGGAGATGGGAAAACGACTGCCAGAGGAATGTGGTCAGAGGATTCTGTTGCTGTGGAAGTGATTCCAGCGTTCACTCCTATCTCATTAGAAGAAATAGTTAGCAGCATCAGTCACCAGTCTTATTCCATTACCTGCTGCTTTTAACATCTCCTGCAGTGTTCTGGGAGATCGAATTTCATTTGCCTGTGCATGATTCTGTTCATTCGTTGTTTATGAAATTTGATGTATAGCCATAACATAGTGTCTAGTCCAACCTGGAGAAAGCTACGAGTTCTGCCTGGCAGCAGAAGCAGAAAGAGAAATGTCATTCTCAAATCCAACGATAAAATTCTTATCTAGATTTTCCTAAACGTTTCACTTTAAGGCTTAGTAAATAATACACCATGACTGCAAAATTTTCAGATGTTGCCATCTTCCTAAAAGTGCTCAAAAGTTTATGCCAATAGCAAGCAAAACTTTTTGTAATAAAAGAATAAGGATCTTAAGTTGATATCAGCACATTCTGAACAGGAGGTGGAATATCAGAATAAACCAAGAAAGACAAGATACAGGGTTTGCATGTTGACTTTTTTTTTTCCTTTTCTTTTTTTTTTTTTTTAATTTTTATTCTGGTGCTGTGGTAATTGGTGATTTGAATTACTGTGTTTCAACACTGAGGTATTTTGCCAGCAGTTAAAATAAAGTCTTGTCTGAGTGCGTTAATGCCAAGGACAGTTAAGCTAGCTAAAGCTCATAATAAATTATCATAATTTTCAAATACTAGATTTGTGTTGAATACATTCAGGTAGAGCGTTTAGAAATGTTCAGTGATTGTTTATCGATTTGATGCCTTCAGTGTCTTTAAAGTTCTTTTATAATTTTACCTCAGCGTTAAAAAAGCCTCAAAATTTTTCATTTGGGAAGTTTGTCTTAAGTAGCTTCATGGCCCTTTGTTCAAATGATGTGATCATGTTTCTTTTTATGTGCCATTATACTGTAATTATTGTACCCTATATTAATCAAAAGCATGCTTATTTACTGAAAATATGTGGTGTGATCATTTGGCAAGTAAGTATTTTAATTTAATGCTAAAAAAAAAAGCAAAGGGCTTGTATTATAGTTTATTTTATCTCTCTTAGAAAATCTTTCATACAATATAGTTTTGGAACCTGTTTGTAACCTAAGTGTTTGCATGGTTTAATGGGCAACATTCTTACAAAGTGCAGTAGCTATCTTTTGATGCAGCATATTAAAATAGCGTAGGTGTGGACTGAATATTGTGCAGCAAAGCAGCTCTGAGCAGGGCAGTAACACCATGGTGTTTTTTACAGAAGTATGTTGAGAATCCTGTGTTTTGACCAGTGTGGATAAAGAAGAAAGCAGAAAGAGAGCAAATGAAAATATAACTTGTATATTTATTTAAGGAAAAAAAAAGTTGAAATTGTGTTTTAAATTTAGGAAAGCAATTTTTAAATAAGAACAAAATTTTTAAAGTTACTGTGTAAGCCTTGACATAATGGACAAAATGTTCCATCCAACAGTGAAATCACCCTCTGTCTCCTTATGTGGAGAGGTAATTTTGTAACTGACTTATTTAATTCCTATTAAATGTTTATTTAAAATACTTTATGCTCTGGAAATAATGGGTAACAAAGCTTATGAAAATGTTTATAAATTTAAGTAAGCATGTTAGTACCATTTATAAATATGTATGATTTATAAGCTTTTTTAAAACAAAGCTCAAACAAATCGTTGGTATTTTTCTAAAATGTGCACAGCTGTATTTTACATGAAAGGCTATTTATAATTGGTTGTTATACTGTACACTACATTTTGGACAGCACAATGAAGCCTGCCAATGTACTTAATAATGTCATTTTGTCTATTTAAAGTTTCTTGCTGTCAAAGAATGAACTCTTTATCTATGAGTTTCTCTATTTATAATTCTCAACCCAAAATGTACAATGTACAGTTTTCACAACTGTATTTGCTCTAATAAAAATAAGTTGATTATTAAGACAGTTTCAGAGTAGTTTTTCCTGTTTGTGGATTATTTGTTCACTCTCTGGGAACATTTCTTTTCTAACAAATTGAGTAACAAGGAGTGGAGTGGGAAAATGGGTGAGGCCCCCTGGCCCCTTTGAAATCATTGTGTGTTACTGTTTTCAACTAAATGGTTCCAGGAAACAATTTAAAGTTTAAAAAAACACCCATGTTTCCTTATGTGTCGTCTTTTATCTTGTGATACAGAATTTTTGTATCTTTATATATTTAGTATCTTAAATTATACTCCCACTTCAGGGTTGGTTTAATCAATCTTGTTTTAATTGGTGTATGACTGGTCCATTAACAGCTGTTCCTGTAAGTGAATCAACAACTTCTATAGACTTCCCTCCTTTTCAAGGTCTTCACAGGTTCAAAATTAATATGATCTTTGTGAGCTAATATTCTACACAGAGAAAATTGACCATTACAACTGTCTTAAAGCCACCACATTTCTTGAACAAGTAAATCAACTGAGAATTTTATTTTCAATGATTCCAGTTCAGATGTACTGAAAGTCTTAATGTCCACTGTACTGAAATCTTAATGTTCAGTTTAAAAGCAGAGAAAGCTTTCTAAGTAGATCTCATTTAATAGAAATATATTTTTAGGAAGCAATTGTTACTGTCTTGTTCTTTAAAATAATTCTACTAGCATGTCTTTTAACTTTTAAGAATTTGTATTTTCTATGTGATAAGGAAATCTTTGGCTCTTCACATAGAGAAAAATACATTCTCAGGAATAATGTACAAAATAACTCTAATGCCGGAAAATTTTAAAGTCAAGTTAACTGAGATGGCTCCTCTCTGACATTTTTGAGCCACATTATATAACATCTTCAATAATGAAAGTAAATTTAAGTTCTGTGAAGGTGATCTCAGGCATATATATATATATATATATAAAATGTATGTGTGAATATATATATATATACACACACACATACATTAAAAAGCAATAGGCAAAGGATTTGCCAAAAAATAGAAGGGGGAAAAAAGATTTCATCATCAGCTGAGTAATCAGCTGAGAAATATGACAGCTTTCTATGGCCATCAGTGTTCATAATTCTGAAAAATCAACATGTATACAGAAATACAACATTTTTTTATGGTGTCTGAAAGTAGATGGCCGTTTCTCCACTGAGATGTTTCTACCAGTGGTTTATATCAGTTGTAAACTTACAACTGTTTTTACATTGGAATGAATCTGGTATGCCTGAGCGAGGGAAAAAAAACCAAATATGGACACACAATGCAACTTAATGCTCACAAGATTTGCTCCAGTGTGGAAAATTTTACCTCATTTCAGTGCAAGGAAATTTTTTCACAGACTGAGTAGTTTCTCCTGGCATAGTTGTATGTTTTTGCCCACGGATACCAGCAGGTAGCAAGCTCTCACCTTTGAGTTTGAGGTCTGGATTCTTGCACAACCCAGTTTATCTGATTAAACAATATGTAAAGTGTACAACAGCAGAAAACAGCAAATGAATGATGCTGATGTGCCAAAAGCTGAAGAAAAAAAAAACATTAATTTATTTTTAGTGTATTTAGTCCTTTCTTCGTTTCATATATATACAGAGAGAGAGGGGACTTTACCTTACCATCAGCAAACCCATAAGGAATGCAAAGAGTGTGGAATCTTTTCCATCTGTGTTCCGAAAGTAGCATTTGAGAGCAGAAGTTTCATGGCATGATTTGCCTTTCAAAGACAGACATATGTTAAGAGAGAAATCATTGATACAACTGTATGCTGACTTCCTTAAAAGGAGTAAATGCCTCTACGAGCACTTGATTAAAAGTCTTGAAATAGTTATTTACTTAACTTTTAATGACATTGCATATCTATTAAAAGCTCTGTTAAGATACAGTTACACAATATTAAAAGATTCTGACAGTAATGTGGATGTAACAATAAAAGCCTGCAGTAATTCACTACATATTGAGCTACAGTAACTTTCTTAGTTGTTATTAATAAAACATGGCTGTGAATTGTATCTAAATGGGTTTACTCATAGTTCATTTGAACCGTTTAGTCAGGGGAGACAGATCTACGTACTGTTCTCCTATGGAAATGTAATTCAGTAAACAAAGCAAATGAAGAGAAGGGAAATTACATAAGCCTTTCAAATGAAGTTGTCTTCTCATTCTCTCATTTAATATTCACAAAACCAGCAAAAAATAGAATTTATGTTAAGTCTGAGCAAGAAGCTGTGGATGGCAACGTGCTGTATCTGAGCCATCAACAGCATCCATCACTTCTTTTTTTTTTCCTACTGGACATGGAAACTGCAAAATAAAAGACATTACACATACTGTTATAAGGCAAATAGGATTTCTGTACATATCATCTGTAAGAAAAGCTGTTTGCAATGTTGGTGGCTTTTAGACTAGAAGGAAAAAGCAAACATTTCATCACAGCAGTTTAAGTTGTGACCATCAGCATAACGACTGAACAAACCTTACACTCCCATTAAACCAATAGCAAAAATGAAGCTGGTAACGGAATTTGTTAAAATCTCCCACATTACTTCCTTTTGCTTGCTGGAAAGAAAGAAATAAAACAGAGAACAGACTTTTTTTTTAATCTGATAATCTAAATGTTATCCTGTCAGCATGGGCTTGTTTCACCTGATGTTTTTCACAACCACTTAGGACTGGTTCTCCAGGAGATCTTAGGTGCAAAGTGGCAGTGTACTTCTCCAGGAGGAAGGTTTTGAATTTTAGCAGTGATACAAAAGAACAGGAATTTATTTCCTTATCAACCTGGAAATGGCTTTGGTTGCATTTTTTTCTGGGCTTTCACTGTTTTTTTAAAATAACCTTTTAACCTCTTCTGCTCACCCACCCTGCAACTCTTAACAAATTCAGCTGACTCGCCTTTCCCCCACACACTTCATCCAGCTACACCAGTAATTCACACTTTTCCTCTCAGACACATGTGTTTAAGCAAGGAGTTTAGCTCACTGTGGCTATGGAAGCCACCTCTCTTAGTCCCACACCAAATCGCATGTGTCATGCCACAATTTTCATCTGGTGATATAATCACAGTATGTGGGAATTGAAAATGACTGAAAACTCTATATGCAGAGATTTCTAACAGCTCTTCACTAATACATGGAAACCAATGTAATGCTCTTTTGGTTGAGGGAAAAAATCTGCTACCAGCTGGCTGTGAACTGCACTACAGATGTCCACAGTAAGATTGCGAATAAGACTGGACATAGAGCTGAATCTGATTCTCAGCTTGGAAGTCCGAGGAGTCCAGTTGAGGGCTGTGATTTACTGGGAAGATGTGGTATGGTGATTTCTGGGCTCGGTATATGAGCACGTAGATTGTTAGATGGAATAAAATACCCCCAAGTTGAAAATTGGTCTTGCTCTCTTGCCCGAGCTTTCCTATGTCTTCTTCCATGCCATACACTGATTAATCAGATAGCTTTATGAAGAGTGAGGCACCTACATATAGACAAGGGATAGGCTTTATTTTAATAAGTGGCTTCAGTGTTAATTCAGGAAAGAGCAATAAATGACTATAAGCTATAAGGTTTGAACTCTGTTGTGGGTTTTTTTCAATGCTGCTTTTATCCAAATTGGAAGAAATTACCAAATATCATCTAGAGCAGAATTCCAGGCGTTCTTTCACAATATTGATTTGTATGGTAATCCATGACAGTGCCTGAATTCCTTTGGGATCAAAACATGAACTTGAGAGGAGACATGTCTTTTTTGTGTTTCCAAATCGTGGTTCACCGAATAGATGCTTGGCAGAGACGCTGTATCACACCACAAAAGGCAAATCTTGACCAAGATTTTTGAGAATGGCTGCCTATATTTAGTTCTTAGTCTACACTTAATTGCCTAAGTCTAAAAATTTTCCAGCTTCTGAACACCTCACAGTTACTATTCAAAGATATTTCTGAGGAGGGGAAGGGGGGAAGCAGGAGGAAATAGGATATTACACTCAAAACTGCAGCCTATGAAAATGTTGAATCTGGCCTATGAGTATTCCGGAGGTTGAAAGCATTTCAATCTGGATTTTGGATAAGCCATTGGAGCTACAGGTTTTAGGTGTGGGATTTCAATCAGAATCCAAATTGGGGTCTGATTCCAAGGAAACACAGTTGAAATGCTTGATATGGGAGTGCTTTTAAGGAAAGGGGGTGAGGGGGCAAGTTAGTTAAAATTACACTGTGGTAACTCTGGGTTAATTTAACCAATACATTCTGTACTTCTGGAACAGTGTCATTAACTCTATTTAACATTACAATTTTACTATATTCAGGACATATTCCAAAGAATACCTCCAAAAAGTATCATAATTTAAGATAATGGTGCTTAATTACTTATCCAATTTTAGCTGCAAAGTACTTTTATCATGTAATACACCACCCAGTCTTCAAAAATACTGTAAACTGCCTTCCAATTTAATTCTGACAGTTCTAGATTTTGTTTAGGCCACTGATGAGAAAGTCACGAAAGGATGGGATCGGCTACCATGGAAACGGCGAAAGCAGAAGAGCACCAGCAGCATTTCACTGGGGCTAAAAAAGACATTCTGCAAAGAGAAGGTAATTGGAAGACATTTACATCACAGTGAATGGCTTCCACGCATTCCTGCCATACCGAGGCAACACATTCCTGGCATAGACTGCAACAAGACTCCACATGCCCCCATGGTATAGAGCAGAATGGTTGGAAAGTGGTGCTCAGGACCGAGGAGGTATAGACAACTTGAAATCAAAACCAGAAGGCAGTAGAAAGGACAGGGAAAGGGAAGAAAGTGAGGGGAAGAGAGAAGCTGGGGATGGGACAGGACAAGAGAGGGGAAAGGACTCTTTATGGAGACAAAAAATGCAAAGAAAGCAGACTATATCGGGCACAGAAGAAAGTGAAGTTTGTTAAATAAGAATACAAAGTGGTCAGAAGACTGAGAAGAAACCATCTTCAGTACACAAACAGCTGCTCTAGAAAGCTGTTTTCTGGGCCCACGGGGATTGAGGCAAAAACAGATGAACATAAATTGCATGAAAGTTGAGATCCAAGTTAGGCATAAAAAGAACTCTCTAACTGTATGAATAGTATCATTAGTTTTGTAGAGAAATTGTAGGTTAGGTTTTTGTATTCTCTACTCTGGACAAGTTTACAGACTGAAAGATAGCTGAGGGTCCTTTGCATCATATTTCCTGCAATTATCCTAATTATTATGGAATATGGGCACTAGGCAGAAGTGTGATGGGAAGGATCTGGGGGACTGGGGAATGGGCCTTTGTTTACAGGAACACATAAATTACACAGGGGGAAGAGAAACTTAAAGGAGGCTGTTTGCAGCAGTAAGGTAGGAGGATGTTAGGGCAAAACAGATGGTAGGAAGAAGGAAACATGAGTAGCAGGGACTCAAGAAGAATGTGCGGTTTTGACTGAAGGCACGCGTGAAAGGAGGGGATAATTGGTCCAAACCCACAGATGCTAAGCTGAAGAGGGTGTGTAGTGCAGGAAGGAGCTAAAGCAAGAATTGGGCTGTGAAGCCTCAGACAGTCCTGCAAGAACACCAAGCTGAAGCACAGTAAAGGTTACTTAGGAGCCCAAAGACCTGAGAAACACCACCAAGGAAGTGTCAGGCCTTCAATGATGGCAGAGGTGTCCATCTTCTGCATTTCCTTAGCTGAAGGTATTCAGTGGATTTTTATATGCTTCTTAAATTGTGGGAATTATTGAAGTTATGAGGAGACTTCCTTTTATTAGAAATTCAGGAAAATATCCATGTCCAAAACCTGCAGAAAACAACAGCTTGCTGTTACAGCAGGCTGGCTTGAGTTCAACTGAAAGAAGTCAATAATGCAGACATGGCAGCAGTCTATTTTATTGACTCTTTGCTTAAAACTGCTGTAAGGAAAATACCTTACACAACAGGATTCTCCTGCTGTTAATAAAGATGTGATAAAGCAGGAAAAAAAATTAAAACACTATATAATCATACAACAAGCTTCCCATTTGAAAGAGCGTTAATGCAAATGTTCAGGTTTACTTCTCTGTGAGCATCTCCTATGACTACAAAGATGTTGGTATTTACACCGATTCGCTGCTGTACCAAATGTTGCATATGGTCTATAGACTGTTGTTGTGAGTCACGCAAGAAATTACGTAACATTTGGAAATACATTCAGTCATCTGCTCCCCACAGAAATATTGCTAACAGATTCTTCACACTCTTTTATCTCTACAGTCTTTATCACTCTTGTTAAGTGTTATTTTCATGTAACTTCCTTCGGGGGAGGGGTGGGGGGGTGCGGAGATGACTCAGCTGGAGAGTAAACTATAATGTTCCATTGACACCAGTGGCCATATGTGCCGGTAAGCAGGTACTGCAGTCCCTTCACCTTTCACAGAGCTACCTACTGCATGGAGTTAGAATTGCACCCTGAGTACTACTCCATAGCACGTACTAGTGCAAACACTAACATCAACAGAGTGCATGGCTACAGAACACAGCCAGCTCCCCAAAGCATCAGTGTTCCTTCTCAGCCTGTCTCCTGTGTGACACCACTAAGAGGAGAGATGAGTTTTCCCTACAGGTGAAAATTGCAGGATCGAGGACAACTTTTAGGCAAGGCTTCCTTCACGCAATCTCCTCTGATTTACCTGAGTACTAATTAGTTTATGCCACGTCCCCAAAAGGTTATTGTGGACACCTGCAAGTCTTCGAGGATGTGGAACTTCACCCAAGCCGCACTTCTTCATGGAAAGGGGGAAGAGGGGACAGTGTTGGGGTTTGTTTGGTTTTTTATACACACAGCACACACACTGTTGTCCAGCGTCCTTCTCAGCCAGAAAGAAATGGCAGTTTTACTGTTTCCTGACGTTTCTGTGGCCGTTTCTCTCAGGCAGCCTGAAGGCAGCAAAGGTATTTCAGAGACTCAGTGTGGACATGTGAGCTTCATCCTTTACCCAGGAGACTGAGCAGTCCATTGCTGCTGGATAGGTGAAAATACCAGATGCATAAAGCGTGTAGCCAGACATTCAGTCTATCATTAATGCTTCTGGCCACTTTTGCAAATAGTAGGGAAAAAGAAAAAAAAAAGAAGGAAAAACATTTCTAACTCACCTTTTGACTCTTAGATAGTTGTCTGACATTTCACACCCCTGTGTTCTCCCATCTCGCATTCTTCACACTAAAATGAGAGATATTGAAGATACTGAAGAGCGTTTTTTTTCGCATGGGAAGAAGCACCATTTGAATTTATTTCGAATGGAAATGACAAGAGCTTTTAGGTCACATTTGTGAGTCAGAGAAACTCCAAGGCCATTTGCACACCATCGCATTACATCCACTGAAGCCAAAGCTGCATCTCAAAGGCTGATTAGACAGGCTGTACACAAATACCCTACTGAGACCATCCTCTCTGTGGTGTTGAGGCTTCTTTAGGTTCACTATTCACACACGACAGCTGCCAGTCGACTGTAGGTAGAAGCTTTAGTGTAAAGGACTTGCGATGTGGCCTACAGCTGGTGAGCAGAAGGTGATGGAGCCACTGTCTGGCAGAGGCCTCCCAACACCAGCACTGGGTGTGGAGCCCTGTGTCCTGGAGAGGGCAGTGACGAATAATGGCACGGACAGCAGATCCGCACGTGTGCCTGACTCCCACCATTGCACTGGCCCGCGGCAGCTAGGTGCTCACAGCACGCTATTAATATTTTCATGCTACAGCAGCAACCAGTCATTGCGTCTGGTCACCTATGGAGCATTTTCAGTACTCTAAATATGCATCCCTCACCACCCCGTTGAAATGCCGCGAAGTGCTGACGGCAGAGTAAAATAAACAGGAAGGGTAACAGAAAAAGTGGCCACAAGACAAAAACAGAAACAAGAGGTGCTTCCGCCCTTACAGTGTGCACACGTGACTGGGGAGCAAGGCCGGTGGCTAAAGGCTGCCTGGCTGCGCCTATCGTGTGTCCCCATGTTGGGAGGGAATGTCCCGAGGAGCTGGCTGGCCGCTGACATTTGGGAAATGAATGAATTGTGCTTGCCAGGTGCTTGAGAACAACATTTGGCACGAAATGGCTGGCATGGCATGGGCTTGCAGGCTGCGGTAGTATTTCCTATTCTTCCAGACCTTCTCGGTGTGTCAGGGGACTGAGCACAAGCCCGTTTCAGAGCACATCAAAGCCTTCCAAGGGGGATAGTTGCAGAAGTATTTACAGTATGTTAATTTTATTAACATACTTGAGTAGAATTACACATGGGTGTTATCCCAAATAATAACAGTAACAGAGACCTGAAATGCTCCAGGAGTACAGGCTGCAGAGACGCTGAGAAAAGCTACAGTAAGGAAAAGTGGAAAGTGTCATTCTGTTGGCCATGGTGGCTGTATGATTGCATCCTCTCGCTTTTCTCTGGCTGCCCAAAGTCTAACAAATAACCTGCATTAGCCACTTTTCCTAACAGGAATCCTTGAACCTCTTTGGCAATGTACCTGTTAAAATCACAGAATGATCACAGAATGGCAACGGTTGGAAGGGACCTCAGGAGATTATCTAGTCCAACCCCCGTGCCAAACTGAGTCATCTAGAGCAGGTTTCACAGGAGTGTGTGCAGGTGGGTTTTGCATGTCTCTAGGGAAGGAGACTCCACAATCTCTGTGGGCAGCCTGTCTCAGTGCTCTGCCACCATCACAATGAAGAGGTTCCTCCTCATGTCTAGGTGGAATTTCCTATATTCAAGTTTATGCCCATTGCCTCTTGCCACAGAGCACCACTGAAATTAGACAGATCCCCGTCCTCCTGACACTCGCCCCTCATTTATAAGCATTTATAAGATCCTGCCTCAGTCCTCCCTAGGCTAAAAACGCCTTTGGCCTCTCTTTGTTACAGAGATAGATGTTGTAGTCGCCTGATCATCTTCACAACACTCTTTTTTTTTTTTTTGTACCCTCTCCAGTACCTCCTTGAATCAGGGAGCCCAGAACAGCACACAGTATTATAGATGAGGCCTCACCAGGGCAGAGTAGAAGGGGAGCAGAAATTCCCTCATCCTGCTGGCCACACTTTTCTTCATACGCCACAGGAATAAATAACTGTTATTTCCAGAATATGAGACAGCTTGGTACATTTTTCAGACCTGAGTTAGCACTGCTGTTTGGAGACCTGCTATAACTAGGAATGGGATAAGCCCTGCCCTCCTCCACCCTTACCAGATCCTTTCTGTTGTGTTTTGTTTGGGGTTTTTTAAATGCCATTCCAGTATTTCTAAACTTAATACTCAGTATGGCAGCACTAAGCGAAGCCAAGCATAAGATCAGACCTAATTCAGCAGCCTGGCACACACTGCTCCAGAATGACCTTTAAATCCTTAGCAATCTGTCTACTAAAGAAGACACTGGGTCTTTCCTGAAGAAGAGGTTTTGTTCCTGGAAGCCACCAGAGCTGCTCATGGCACTTCTACATGAGAGAGCCTGTTTTTACCCACCTCTCTTGCCTCACTGGTACTGGTGACTAACCAATACCTTTTATATACCGTAGAAAATGCAATTGCAGAAATCAGAATTAGTCTATAGCTGGACAGGAGCTCTTACATGCTGATTCACTTTCTACAAGGAAAAATTACTTGACTTGGCATTAATGTTGACTTGTGGCTTTGGATGCAGAACGCAAGTAGAAAGGCCTAGTTTCTCCCAGCATGTTAAGCTCTACCTGTCCTACCTGAGGCTTATTTTTGCATATTGCTAAATATGCCAAAGGTTCTGCCTAACATTGATTTTCCTTTTAACTACTGAGAGACACGTTTTGCTCAGGATCCGGGTGCAAAATGCACCACCCTGGTGCAGCTCCAGAAGGGAGCAGCAGAAGGGGTCAGTACTAAACATTTACACCACTCAGTGTGGGGAGACTTCAAAGGGATGAGTTTTCATCCTGTTCATTAGTGATTTGAAAGTTACAAATGGTAGTCTTAACCTTAGCCTTTCCTTCATCTCCCTCTGGCTCACCAATAAATCTCTGATATTTACTGAAATGTACAGCTTGTTTAAGGACACCGAGATGCTAGACGTTGTTTCTCCTTGACTTTACAGACACTATTCTTGTCAGGATCATATGACTTCAAAATGAATACTCATCCACTGGAAAAGTTCACGTAGTCCAAAACATTAGGTGACTTACCTTCTCCCACTGACAAATTTACAGTTTCCACTAGAAAGAATAGGAAATATAAGCTTTTATACTGTGTAAACAAAATCAGAGTATGATGAGGGGGTAAATAATTACTTTGAATCTAATAAAAAGAGAGATAATTTATTACATCCATTCAATTGCATTAAGGATGTAATTAACTTCTGCTTTATCATAGTATTACCACAATGAATAAACAAACATTTATTAAACTACAGGAAACCTGTCTTTTGGGGTGGAAGGGACTTATACAGGACATTTTTCTGCTTGTTTGCTTAAAGATTGTATCTCAATCAAGATTAAACAATGATATTAAATGAGATCTCTCAAATTCTGCTATTTCACTACCTTTGGAAAACAAGTCCTTAATAAATCTGTCCTCTTAACGTTAAGCACAATTCAAGTAGAGCTTTGCAGAATCCATGGCTCTGACCAACACCATGGTAAAGTGGGATGCTCATACTTGAAGTAGGAACTGAATCCTTTCTGCTAACACATTTGGGGTCGCATTTGCAAAGGGACCTATATTTCACTGAAGGGGGGGGGTGATGTGAGCATTTACATGTCTGTGTCCTTTAAAAATACATGATACTGATGAGATTTCAATTCTTGTGTAGGCACTTGTTCAGATTTTACACCTCTTCACAGTAACAGGATGTGTGCCAATGTCACTGTAGTCAAACATCAAACTTCAAAGCAGTATCCTAATATTCCGACACTGTCGGCTGCTGTTTCTGCTCAGGATCCTTCAACATCCTGCCTTTTAACGAAGTACCAATGGAAATGGTCGTACCCGTCAGGACTTCCACCCAACACTTAGCCCCTCACAACGCACCATTTAAAGACAGAACAACACGACAAAACGTGCATACACACCACTGGGTAACGCCATGACTACTCTCATTAACCACAGCCTTGTTGTAGTTTGAGTTTGGGAGACTCCAAGTCCTGTGTTTCCCCTACCTATCTTTGTGCATGCCAGAGAGCTCGGGCTTAGCTCGGTGCTGGAGACAGGCTGTCCATTCTCCCTGCATCCCATGATGCGGTGAGCACTCCAGCCATTTCCCACCCAAATCTAATGACTAGAACCACACACCGAACCCCAGGGAGGGGGGCTACCAAACATCTCGGGTAATTTATGTCATGTGTCAGAAATTGCACTGATCCTCTAGCAGAATATAAAGTCAATGGATCTCAAATCTGTCTTGCGATGGCCACATCCCCTTCACCTGCACAACCACTACCAACAGTCAGAAATGCTCAAGAGTAGCAACTAATCCAGGAGACTAGAATAACAAACCCAAGTACCAAACCAAACCAGGCTGTAGCTACCAGTATGCCTGTCCTGTTTAAGTGCATGGGTGGATCTGAGTATAATAAATACACCATCGTACAAAATCAGATCATAGATCATAGAATGATTAGGGTTGGAAGCGACTCCCAGAGGTCCTCTCTAACTGCTTGTTTTGTTTAAAACTGTCAGTAACTTGGGCATCAGATGTGTCTGCCTGGTCTTATATTAAGTGAAGGAGTAAATTAGAGGAATAATTCTCTTTCTTTAGACTTTTACATAGCTGGGCACATTTCTGCCTTACTCTTTGGCTTGCTGTGCCTAACTGCCTTATTGCTTAAGTTTGATATTCATATGAGGTCCCATACCTCATAGTCTTTTAGTCCATCATCAGCTCTCTTGTGCCTAGCATGTCCTTTGTTATTTAGTAGTATCATGGCTGACATGTTGTGCTAAACACCAGTATGTTCATGACTTTCCTCTATCTTCTTCTCTTCCCTGTTGTGATGCAGCATTCTCCTTTGTGACCTGTGTTACACCTCCTAGGGACCTGACTTCCTCTAACGTCACCCTCCTCACTAGTTTTCATTCCCCAGCAGAAACATGTCCTCATAATGCCTACTACTCAGCTTGCTTAGCTCCCTGTGCCTCTGAAGCCTCCTCTGGTTACATCATGCTGAGTTAACTGCACTCTTTGACTCCTCATTTTTTTCCTTTTATCTGTGAATTGATGGCATTCTGGATCAATTAAACCATTCTGGGTCAATGAAACCATTCTGCGGGACCATTCTCCACCACAGGGCTCCACCTTCAAAACTCTTTGGGACCAGAGTCCAGTTACATGTTCTCATCTTGGTCTTTGGCTGGTCTTCCACATGGAACATTCACCACAAGTCTGTGAAAAAAGAAAGTAAGTACCATAATGCTCTCTCTCACTTACCTTTACATCTGTGCATACACATCACTAACACATATGGATAATTACAAACCATAAAAAATAATATACAACAATACTTACAAAAATGCTCCTATTTTTATGAGGGAAAAGATGACAACTTGAGATTGAGCCAAGGCTCAATCTGAAGTTGTCATCCCTGTTGGAGGTTTCAGTGAGGTCCATGTATTGCTCGGGAACTGGTTTGTCAAGCTTTGATACTTGGCACTTAAAATCACTTTGGAAGTCCTGTTAGCTCACTTAAGGCTGAGCTATGAGGCTGCTGCTTCAGGTACCTGGATCATGCTAACAGAACAAGACCAGCAGTGTAGTGAAACTAAAGGTCTTCATAGCCTCCACTAAGGAAGGGAGCATGATGGGCAGCTTTGGCCACCTTCAAGATCAGCAGATGCAAGAGCAACCAAAATTACACAGCAACCCATCCTAGAAGGTCCCACACTCCCCCAGCTACTCACCTCTGTCCTATAAGGGATTGTACATATCTACAGCAGTGGTAGTGAAAAACTCCATGCTCTCCTCACTGTGCTTCAGCCTTTAAATGGAGACTAAATGGAGACTGGGACACGCCAAAGCTATTTAAACCAAACTGCAGACAGTTCACTTTAGTCAGGCATAGGATATACAACCAGCAACCCTGCAGACAGGACAGGAGGGTGCTGAGCAGGTCTTCTAGGTCATTACATTCAGAGATAGCTGTACTCTTTGCATGCTCATGTTTCTGAGATATACACATTTATTTCATGTAGCCAGCACTCATCTATTTCCCATAGTATTTTGAAACTCTGTGGCATCAAAATTCTTGCTATTTATAGTTTTACATGCAACTTAATATTTATTTCAACCTCCAATAGGGATGCTTATTGTAAATGTCAGCAGATTATTTCCTATGGGAAATTAATTAGTTACGTAAATGACTCTCTTTTTAGGGAGGAGAGACTGTTAATACTTGTTGGATTACTTGTGCATTACAATCCTTTGAAGTTCTTCAACATTTTTGGATGTTTAGTTCAGGACTGTGTAACTTTAAAGCAACTACTGCAAATAATATCCCAGAGCTCAGGCGCAAAGAGAATTATTGTGTTTAACTCAGGTATTAACAGTACTTTGGCTCAAATGCACATGCCAGTTATGCTAAATTACAATGAAATTCCAGATAAGCATTTGAGATGGGAACATTTCATGAATTTATTTTGATGGCTGTAATTAGGTTAAGGATTTGCTGTATTAATAATGATATTAATTTGCTGTATTAATAATGATAGGACATCTTAAATGAGTATCACCACCTGTTATTAACCAGTAAAAAAAAAACAGTAAGTTTTTTCCCCTTGTGCCCTAAATTTTTATTTTTATATATCTATCTACACATATATTTTTATATATCTATCTACACATGTAGACAGAAATTCACAATGTTTTGTACTTTAACTCTCTGTGATGCTTTTGGAGCATAGTCACATTTTATTTGCACAGGTTTAATAGATTTGAACAGAATTACAGGATCATTAGGTTGGAAAAAACCTTTAAGATCATGGAGTCCAACCGTACCAATCCTCTCCTAAACCACATCCCTGAGCACCTCATCTACTTGTCTGTTAAATACATCCAGGGATGGTGACTCGACCACCTCCCTGGGCAGCCTGTTCCACATCCCAACAACTCTTTTGGTGAAGAATTTCTTCCTAACATCTAATCTGAACCAGCCCTGGCACAGCTTGAGGCCATTTCCCTTTGTCCTATCATCTGTCACTTGGCAGGAGAGACCATCGCCCACCTCTCTACAACCTCCTTTCAGGTAATTATAGGTAGAGATAAGGTCTCCCCTCAGTCTCATCTCCAGACTAAACCGCAATTCCCTCAGCCTCTCCTCATAGCCTGGTTGCCCTTCTCTGAACATGTTCCAGGACCTCAATGTCCTTGTAGTGTGGGGCCCAGAATTGAATGCAGTATTTGAGGTGCAGCCTCACCAATGCTCAATATGCACCAATATCTGGGAGGGGCACAATCACCTCCCTACACCTGCTGGCCACACCATTTCTGATACAAAATAATCCATGAACAATTGCATACAACATGATAAAAAAGGGTACAGTTCTCTGTGGCATATAAAAGGCCACATACATTTACCATCACAAATAAGAATAATTCAAAACCAGCAGCGTCACCCAGCTGCTTGCTAAGCTGTCACAGTGCACGCACAACATGGATTTTCAGGTGGAAAGGGCTGGGGGTTTTCCTCTATGACATTAGGGAGGCTGTGCTGGCAAATTTATTATTATTATTATCCGAGGCCCTGCTAACCAGCCAGACACGCAGAGGAGTAGCAGGGGCAAGTTGTCTGGAATGGGATTTGATGGGACACACTTAATACTTTTATTTTGTACAGCATACGCTTCACTTGTAGTGGTACAAGTAAATATTTACTTCTTTGTTTCCATCATGTGGAGTCTATTTGAAGATGCAACTTTCTTTTTTCCTCCAGTCTAATTTTTACTTTATTCCTTTTCAGTTGAGAAACAAAGGATTCGTGTTTTGTTTTCAGATTGTCAGTCCACCTTGCTTTTAGAAACCCCTCAAGAACAAGAAGGATGGGAAGCCGTCAGGAAATAGCTCCAAAAACCTGCAAAGCAAGGCCAAGCTAGAGAAAACTCATCGGAAGGATCTCTCCCAAGTGGGGATGGTTGGGGCAGATCTAATGACCGGCCCAGAGGAGCACACAAGCAGGAAATCCGGGAAACAGATGGAGCTGTGAGACAGTGAGAGGGGAGCACATAAATCTGGTGAGCTAAGCAAATGGGCTCCATTGTTTCCAAACCTAAGAAGCTCTTCTACCAGAAAGATTTTACAGATTGCAATTAGCATATGAGGTCTTCGGTGTCCTGAAGTCTCTGCACTCAGATATTGAGGTATTGGAAAGCACAACTTCCATCTTAGAAATAATGGAGTTGGCAGGAGATATTTACCATAAAATTTCCCTTTCTAGAAAAGTGTGCTTAGCATACCCTGTACACCCTGTACAAGCTCCCACCTGGGAGCAGACACTTGTCCCTGGCAAGTCCCCTGGCCACAGCTTTCCTGGTGCACCCATGTAGGTGCTGGACAGTGACCATCCAGTGCAGAAACAAGCTCTGGTGCCGTTTGAGGTCCTGTTTGATTTTCATTCAATTTTTGTACAGGTATAGTGGTAACATAAAATAAAGGAGAACATGGAGAAAAGGAGACTGAGGAGAGACCTCATCACGGTCTAAGACTTCCTGACGAGGGGGAGAGAAGGGGCAGATGCTGATCTCTTCTCTTTGTGACAGAACCCAAGGGAACAGCATGAAGCTGCAACAGGGGAGGTTTGGGTTGGATATTAAGAAGAGGTTCTTTATTGAGAGCATGGTCGGGCACTGGAACAGGCTCCCCAGGGAAGTGGTCACAGCACTGAGCTTGACTGAGTTCCAGAAGCATCTGGACGATGCGGTCAGTCCCACGCTTGGACTTGTCTGGCCCTGCGTGGAGCCAGGAGTTGGACTTGATGATCCTTATGGGTCCCTTCCAACTCAGGAGATTCTGTGATTCTATGGTTCTACAGCAAGTATCTTCTACCTTAGGCACTACAGGATGACAGGATATCCATCCCACAGTTGTATGTTCACTGCCTGTACGTTCTGGCTTTAGTATCTTCTTGTTCAGAGACATCATTGCTTGGCACTGCATTAGCATCAAGGCAGCTATAGTCAGAAGGAAAAAAATAATTCCTGCTGTCTGATTACATTCTGGTTCACATATATTCAGCAGAATAGTTATGTAGTTCTGAGAATACTTAGTGAATGTAAATCACTGGTGCAATTATCTTTACTTTATTGACACTGCTTGTTAACTTCAAGCCATACTGAGGCTCCAGCATATGGTGGCATCATTCAGAAAAACAAACCACAGGCAGCTCTGTTAAACCATTTTTTATGCTATCAAGGACTTCAGAGAAGTTGCATCCTGAAAAAGCCTACTTGCAAATTAAAAATAAAAGCTTTCAAGGCCATAAATAACCTGTAAGTACTTGAGCCAAGTTTATCATCTAAAAAGGGTCCAAGGTTATAGTTCAAAGACCAAATTGTATACTCTACATTCTGCATTTTTAAATATTCCTGAATGGGCTTCAGTAGTCCAATCAATGACTGCAGAAGTGTTTAAAGTAGAGGCTCTTTTCTGCATTATGTTTCCAACATATGAGAGTACTTTAAAATTAGACGTTTCGGACGTATTCAGCAAGAAAGAAGCACACAGCTCACACTGCTGGCAGAAGAGAAAATGGAGATCTGCTCATTTTAGAAACAGTATGTAGCAAGTCAAGCCATGAAAGCAAAAATTTCAAGGAATCACTCTGCAATAACTACATACTTTTTCAGTCCCTTCCACACTTATCAAATCTTTCTGTATTCATCAATTATTAACTGTAATGTATATCCTAAGGCTGGATGAATCTAAAAACCTTTGTAATTTTGACAGTGGCAATTTCGTCAAACATATATTCACATCTCTTAGCATCTATGTGGTCTCCTAAATGAGAGTGTGCTGAACAGTCTAAACATGTTTAGGGTGTTCTTCATTCTCAGCTCAAAAAATAAATTAATTATTTGATTCCATTGACTTCCAGTAAATAAAAGTACTACTATACAAATAAATATCTTTTTTTTTATTCTAGCTACAGAAATAAGTAGGTCGATATGGTTTATCCATAGAGAGGGTATTGTCTAAAAAACTTTCGAATTTTGTAATTGAAGTTCTTCTGCAGATCACTCCAGGATGAAATGTAATTAGACTTCCAGCCAGCACAGCCACCTTTACACTCAGCTCCCATGGTACAAACACGGAGATATCTGCCAGGAATCCAGGACAGGTTCAGCTGAAAGCTTCTGTCTTTTAGCTCATCCAAGTGACACAGAAAACCCGTTTGTAAAGGATCTCAAGGGGTAAGCTCAGGAGCTTCATGCCCCTGTCTCACAGCTACAGCTACACTGCACCTGCAGCCCCTACACTGCCTTCATAGCGTCTGCTCAGCCTGGTCTCAGACTCTCCAGGGACATGAATTCCCCAACCTCATTAGGCAGCCAGCTCAAAAAGTCCTATGTGGAAAAGAAAAAACATAATGGTTGCAATGGCTAAATGCATGAATGTTCACATATTTCAGATGTGATTACTTCAAATTCACTGGAGCGAACTCCAAAGCAAAGTAAACTTCAGAAAATCCATGACTGGTCCAAGATGAAAAATTATTTAGATACATTCTCATAAGTAGACCTGTGCTAATGACAGGTGAGGAAAGGCCTGTATTGGGATGTTGCTTTCTGGCAGGTTGCATGGATGTTCTCAGAGAAAAGTCATGGGTTTTATCTCTTTTGCACCTTGTGACAGAGACCCTGATAAGGAAATTTGGCAAAATGTTGACCCAGCTTTATTCTGGGCTTGCAATCTGAGAAATTTACTTTCCCCTCAGAAGTTCAACTTCCTTACATTTTCTTTCCATATTCCTTGAGTTATTCTATATAATGCAAAAAGACCCAAAAAAAAAAAAAGTATTTTGGATCTTCAAGTCTTTTTAAAATGGAGGTACTGCGTAGGAAGAAAGGGGAACAGATGCTGAAGATACCAAGTGTCAGTCACTCGTAACTGAAGTCTGACAGTTGTCGTCGATACAGATCTCATGACGCTGCTCCCAAAATGGAGGGTAAACATGTTAGCTGCAATTTCTCTGTATGTATCATTGGGGATAGTCAGAAAGTAACGAATATCATGAGCTGAAACAGAGGTTTCAGCTCATGATATTCGTTACTTTCCAACAGAGACTGTTATGTAGGATGCTGCGAGCTTTCCATCTGAGCCTTTCCTTATGGAAGTGGGTGTATTTAAGTGAGAAGTGTAGAGGATAGACAAATAAAGGCAGAAATTGGAATCATTTGATCTTTTAGCTGGGCAGTACTGAATGCCCAGTGTGAAGTCTTTTTGCACATCCAAATCACAGGCACCCTCTTCCCACAAAGTGCAGTGCATTGTTGTCTCTTCATAGCTGCTCTAGATGAAGATATACAGTCCCTGTTCAGCAGCACATCTCGAGGCACAAGCAGTTGGTCATTGAAGCCAGAGGAATCAAAATCTCCATATTGCCAGGCTGGTCCTTTCATGTTCAAAACAGCACCAGTGAAATTAATTCAATGCCAGCGTCGCTAGCTGGCATCAGCAAACTCATCTATTTGGCAGCCTCCTGCTGAGTATTTATATTGAACCCTTTTCTAGGCCTGTCTTTGATAGTATGATTTTCCAGTATGTTATAGTAGTACGTCCTCAAAATAAAGCAGCCCCTCAAAGCTCTATATTTTTAGTCTCCTTCGCAAATGTTATCTTTCAAAATAGAAATTTACCTCTATGTCTAGAATAGAAACCACTACCAAAATCACATCTGCTAGGTAGGCATCCTAGAGGAAATGCAGAATCACGTGAGGTGTACACACAACTATTAAACCACTCGTTCTACCACAGCCCTTTCCACGGTCTCTTTGAAGGTTGCATTACTGAGCCAAAGAAAAGAATCTGAGTGGGGCAGCAAATAGCATGCTCCTGCTTGATAGCACTGTGAGGTCACTTCAGTGCTCTGGGTGTGATCGTTTGCTGATATGTTGGGGTCTGGCAGGATCACATAAAGGGGTTTTCATAACTCACTTGAAATAACCCAAAAATAAAGCCCACTAAGTGGAGAAAAAAAAATAAAAGAAAATAAAAGAAATGAGAGTGAATATTTTTTGTCAAAGTAAATCAATGTGGGATTGATTTGTAGGTGCACACTGCCAGTTTTCTACAGAAGTGTTTACATTACCGGGTTTCTGGAAACTAATAGGAATAATTCCACTGAAATGAGAGCTTTTTCTCAAGCTAATTCCAAGAGGCAGAATCTCGCAGAGCTAGCACAATGTGCTCATCTTTGAATCCACAAAAACTAGAGAAAAGCAGGACCAGCTTTAGCTTTGGTTTGGGGAAAAGCAGGAGAATTTATGTGGGAGAACAACTCCTGCCCTCTCCAGGTCTGGTCAGCAGTCCACAGCATCACAGCCTGAGCAATTGTGCTCAAGGGAGGTGCTAGTGGTCCTTACATAGGCACAAAAGAGAAGAGAGAGGATTCTCCATCAAGAAACTCATTATAAGCATTCAAACCACCTTTGTTAAGATGGGAGGAAACACTCTCCAGATGCATGTTTCCCTTAAGCTTGCGGTTTAACATAGTTGACCACTCTGGAAGTGTCCATCTGCAATGAAATGTAAGTTATGGGTTTCTCCTAACCGCACAGGTTGGAAGAAAAACAGTATTTAGGATACAAAGCTCATCCCTGATTACTATTGTAGGCACGGCTTTCTGGAGTTAAATGCAAATGTTTAGGAGAAGCTTATAGGAGAATGACTAGGCAGTGTGCTGGGATGATGGCCACCGATGGAGCAATCAGTGCAGTGTCTTTGGGAGCTTGGTACCCTGTGTCTTGCTTGGAGATGGCTGGAGAAGTCTAGCTGTCAAACCTCACATCAACATCATAGGCACAGCCCCAAGAGTAACGCATTGGACTCCAGCCTTCTTATTACACCACCTATACGTCAACTATACAACTCTTAGCTCGTATTTTCCTACAGCAAATCAGGAGGTATTTCATACTTGCAGGTATTTCATTCCTACCTGTTAGCAGTAGGCACTAAACAGTCCAACTTCAATGCCTGAAGCCAATCAATTACATTAAAAAAAAAACTAACTCTGTGCGTCTTGGGGTTACAAAGAAAAGACAGAAAACATGGCATAAGCTCAAGAAAATCCAGGAAGCAAAAAAATAACTCCAAAAATCCAGGATTTTAGTGTATTTTGAAATGTCATGATTTCAGTGTTCTGATTCATGCATTTTGAATGTCTGGGGATGGTAATTTTATAATGTAAATACAGACTTTTAGCTCCCAGCCTGTACATGTGAAAGGAAACCAATTTAATCAGCTAAAAAGAACACTTAATATGTTTCTTAAGAAAATGTGGAAACAGTGTCTCAGTTCTTATTTTGCTGTCAGCCCAGTGGAACTCTGACATAAATAAGGAGTACATCCTGAATTCAGCTTTCACTTCTTAATGCGTCATGTTCATGTCTCGTAACTTCCTACCAATAATTGAAATGCCAAAAACTGTATTTATTTCTTAATCCCACTGACTTATTGCTTTTAAGGCTGAAGTAGAATTTCCACAGATGTCAGTAAGCCCAACAAAAAAACAAAGTGGTTTCACAACTTGGTTCAAGTGTATAAAAAGAATATTTTCTTTCTCTTTACTTTTTTCTATTAAAGAGAGCCACAGTCTTTCCCGACAAAGACTATGATTCCCCTCAAATACCTAAAGCCCCTACCTCTTTATTCCAAAAATAATTTTTTTCCTGTATTACAATTTCCCAAAACATTGACATAAATTGTTATGTAATCTGGAGATTTCAGACTTAATACGTTAACAAAATCATATTTCTAATAACATCTCAAAGGACAAAGACAATGCTTTACTTCAGTCTTCTCATTTTAGAGCTCCTGAGTACACAAATATCCTGCATTTTATTCACCTCCCATCACAAGAAAGACTTCTGCAACTTAATAATGAAAGTGAGCCTGTCTCTCAGTAATCCTTCCAGCATTCCCAGGACAACCTGTATATCCTCTGTATCACCCCTGAGCCCTGAGGTGACACTTTGCAAGATCACAGCAGCTCTGCAAACATATGATCACATAGGCTAGATGGACCTAACATAGGATGTGTTAGGTTGGAAGGGACATTTAAAGGTCATCTAGTCCAACCCCCCTGAAGTAAGAAGGAACATCTTGACTAGATCAGGTTGCTCAGAGCCCCATCAAGCCTGACCTTGAGTATCTCCAGGGATGGGGTCTCCACCACCTCTCTGGGCAACCTGTTCCAGTGGTCTACTACCCTCATATTGAAGAACTTTTTCCCAGGACCTGGGGGTCCTGGCGGATGAGAAACTGACCATGAGCCAGCAGTGTGCTCTTGCAGCTCCGAAGGCCAATGGTATCCTGGACTCCATCTGAAGAGGGGTGGCCAGCAGGGACAGGGAGTGGATTGTCCCTCTCTACTCTGCCCTCATGAGGCCCCATCTGGAGTACTGAGTCAAGAAGTACTTCAAGAAAGATCTGGAGCTGTTGGAGAGGGTTCAGAGGAAGGCACAAAGATGATCAGAGGGCTGGAACACCTCCTCTATGAGAACAGGCTGAGGGAGCTGGGCTTGTTCAGCCTGGAGAAGAGAAGGCTGCAGGGAGGACCTCACTGCAGCCTTCCAGTACTTAAAGGGAGCATATAGACAGGAGGGGAATTGGATTTTTACAAGGGTAGACAGTGGTAGGACAATGGGGAATGGATTGAAGCTAGAGGGGGGAAGGTTTAGGTTAGATATTGGGGTAAGTTCATTATTAAAAGAGTGATGAGGTGCTGGACCAGGCTGCCCAGAGAAGAGGTGGATGCCCCCACCCTGGAAGTGTTCAAGGCCAGGTTGGATGGGGCTCTGGTCAACCTTAGCTAGATGCAGGCCTGGAGTTTGGTGGCCCTGGCTGTTGCAGGGGTGTTGTAACTCAATGATCCTTGGGGTTCCTTCCAACACAGACCTTTCTGTGATTCTGTAATCTCCAACCTAAATCTGCCCTTTTCTAGTTTAAAAACATTACCTTTCATCCTATTGCTACATGAACAGTGATTCAACTTTCTTACAGGCATCTTTCAGGTATTGGATCTCCCCAGAGTCTTCTCTTCTCCAGGCTGAACCAGCCCAGCTCCCTCAGCCTGTCCTCATAGGAGAGGTGCTCCAGTCCTTGGATCTTTTTTGTGGCCCTTCTCTGGATGTGCTCAAACACATGTCCATCAATCTAAAATAAATAAATCAGAAGGCAAAATAAAAGACTGGGATTTGTATTCACCCTTACAAATAGCTAGTGGTAGAACTAAGTAGATAAGAGTAGATAAATTTAGATAGATATGAGAAACCTGTAGCTTGGAATAAAAGTTCTCTTTGTGCTTAATACTCAACTCTGAGGTCACACTGCTTGAACTGTCAGAAGTGCTAAGGCCAAGTAAACACACAGGAGGGACAAAGCTTTGCAGTACCGTGCAGAAGCTCAGAGGGTGGGCGGCATTGCTGAGAGCAGGCATCGTGCTTCCAGTCTCCCCCTCAGTACCTTCCCAGTCCTTTGTTTCCTGGGTTCTTCTGTGAAGCCTGGGAGTTTTGTTTTTCAAGGCAGCACATAGGATCCCAGGAGCCATCACTCTTCCAATAACACCTGCTTTTGGGCTTCACATGCTTCCTGCTTGGGATTTACCTGGTCTGTTCAGCAGCAACCTGCCTACCAGACACAGAGACAATGAAGCAAAGAATAAAAATTACTATAAAGATGGAGGGGAGGATTAGGATATAGTTATTCCTTTGAAACTGTTCTTTATAACCTGTGAAAAAATATAAAGTGACGTGTAAGATGCAAACGATTTCTAAAGCTACATTATGAGGAAGTACAATTAATTTGTGCTGTGTCAATTGGAATTGAAGTCTGGTACTTCCCCTGAGCTGTGAAAGCAAGAAATCCCAACCCCTAATTACTACATGCTGTTTCTGCTGCAAAAAATATCACATATTTTTTTAAAATAATTGATAGTTTTGTCATTCATGTAACTTAAGACTTCATCCAGCCGATGAACCTATTGTTCAATTAAGTTGTCTCTTGACTTCCCAACCTTGTCAGCTGAGCAAAAACATGCTTGGCTTCCTCACTGTTCACGATGGGGGCTTACACTTATTTTGTTTCAGTATCAGTACATTGCCAGTGCCTGAAGATACATGCTGTAGGAAGGAGGCTATACTTTGCACTTCACTTACTCCAGTAGAATTTGATGCCATCACATGAATCAGGGAACTGGAAATCATTGATGAACTCTGCATATTAAATTAGCATTCTAACAAGCACATTTCTGTGTGGGAAAAAAAAAAAAACCAACCAAACGATGGTTGCTCTCTACTTAGACTTAAAACAGGAGTACATGTCTTCCTGGGAATTTAACATTATAAATTTGAGAGAAAAAGCCACCATATTTAAGCTGAGTATTTAGAAGAACATTGCTGAACCATTTTCCAAATTAAACACTGCAATTAAGCAGTTATTAGATGGTGAGGTTCATGCACCACTGATCAGCACAGTCCAGCTATAAGCCTGACCTGTACAACATGCATGGCACAGCAAGGCAGAAAAGCTCAGACACGGTAGTGAGAGCCCAGAGCTGGTTTTGGGCACCACCATGTGTGCAAGTCCTACCCCTGCCCTCCAACCCCAGCAGGACCAGCACCCAGCACATGTGTCCACCAGGGCAGACCCCAAGCCCCTGGCCATGCCGTTGGCTTGACTGCCTGGCAGAAGCCAGATGACCAGTGGGGATCCCTAATATTTGACGCCCCTTGGCATTCACATGGGGGATACCAGGATGACTGGGTGCACAGGGTCAGATGCTCTCTCTCCACCACACAACCTCTGCCAATTCTCTCATGGCAGAGGTGAAAATGGACCAACCCTTTTTATTTACTGTAAGATATTTTAGTAAGAAAAGCTAATTGCTGAGGAGAAGAAAGAAGAGGTTAGCTGATGTGTATGTGCTAATGCCAGCCCAGCATCTGTTTTGGAGCATTTTGTCTAATGTTTTTTGATCTTAAGGGTCTTTTCCAACTAAAACTATTCTATGATGTATGATTCTATTTTGCTGTTGCAAGGGCATGTAGCAATAGGATGAGGGACAATGGTTTTAAACTAGAGCAGAGTAGGTTTAGCTTAGATATTAGGAAGAAGTTCTTTGATATGAGAGTGATGGGACCCTGAAACAGGTTGCCCAGAGAGGCGGTAGAGGTCCCAACCCTGGAGATATTCAGTCAGACTTGATGGGGCTCTGAGTAACCTGATCTAGTTAAGGAAGTCCCTGCTTACTGCAAGGGACTAGATGGCCTTTAAATGTCCCTTCCAACCTAATGCATTCCATGATTCTCTGATTTTCTATCAGTCAGGGAGGAAAGGAACTTTTTGTACTCATCACTGCATGGCACCGAGAGTGATGGCATTATTTAAACCAGCACTGGTGTGCAGATGGGCGCTGGAGGTGCAGATGGCGGGAGGAGCACTCCTCGTAGTGGTACAGCTTGGAGAAAGTCCTGCTCTCACTGCTGACAGCGTGACAGAGACTCTATATTATTTTCTAGACTTCCTTATATATCCTGTGGTGAAGAAGTAAGTAGTAAGAAGCAGTAAGCAGTCAGCAGGACGGACTGTGACCTGATGTTATAACATAATCTCTATCACATCTGAAGGCAACAGTATTGATGGTTTGCAAAGCAGTGAAACTTGGAAGGAGATCTTAAACAATTTCACAAGGGTACAACAGAAGCTAGAGCCCTATATAGCACAAACAAACACAGTGCCCGGCTTCTGTCCTCCCTCCATATGCATGGACCGTACTCCACGCAAATTAGAAATAAAGGGAGAACAAAGAATTTATTCAAATTCAAGTTTTGTGTACCAAACTGGCTCTATTCTAAGTTTTTCCCAAATATCAAAAGATGTCCATATGGCACATAAACAACCTAAAAATGGTACAGAAAAATGAGAATCTTATTCACTGCAGCAAAATAATGGTAACGGCTCAGAAACTAACAGATGTCTATGGCTCACTATTTTAAAATTTGTTATTCTGTCACAGCGACATTTACAGTATGGTAACAATAACTCTGTAATTTCATCAACTTCAATTACTTTTATTTTTAGCACTTGTAATGTATACAGTCTTACCAAAAGACTTTTGATAAATAATTTTTGTAACACAATACCTACATGTATGTACACGCATACATATATATACACACATACATATATATACACACATATTTTAAAAAATTAGTGTATGCGATTCAAAAATAAGTGGCAAAACTTTTCTTTAAACAAAATATAGCAAAGCAGTGATTCATCAGAGACATGATGGGTCTTCCATGATAGTGGTACCATGGCAGCATAGCCAGAACTTCTCTTTATCTGAAGCTCTAAATCTTAAGTTCTCTTTCCTTTTTTTTTTTTTTGGAGGGGGGAGGGGGGTTCCCTTTCTGCCTGAGATACTAACTTTTCCACAAAAAAATTCAGATATATATTTCTGAAAAGCATGGCTTCTCTCTGCAGGCATTTACCAGAGATTTTTAGACTCATTGTTCTTCTGGTGTTTGAAACACAGAAATGATCAGTCACATACCTTTCTGTAGTTCAAATCCTTTAATCTACAATCTTTTTTCAATTTAATAATGAAGTCCTGATTTCAACTAATGTTGTCACTAATTTAGTAAATTCATTTAAAACAAAGCCAAGCATTAGCTAGTGCTTACCAATAATTGTAATTTATTATTTATTTTTCTAAGACATCTAAAGAAGTCATCTTTATACACATGCAATAATTTAGGTTATTCCTTCTGTAAATTCACTTGTTAGACTAGTTAAACCTTAAATATATGTTATCATTTTATTATTCTATGAATTCAGGCTTTCCAAATCATCGAGTGAGGTTCTACACCCTTTCACAATCACACCTCCCAGGCACTACAGGAAAGATGGAGAGGGACTCTTTCCAGGGCCGTGAAGTAGATTGAGATTAGGTAGTAAGAAGAAATTCTTCCCTGGGAGGGTGGTACGGTCCTGGCACAGGTTGTCCACAGAAGCTGTGGCTACCCCCTCCCTGGCAGTGTCCAAGGCCAGGTTGGATGGGCTTTGGGCAACCTGTGGGGTGTCCCTGCTCATGGCAGGGGCTTGGACCAAATCTTTGTAGTCCCTTCCAACCCTAACTGTTCTGTGGTTCTGTGATTCTTTTGCAGCATTGAAGGTTGCTCACTTCAAGAAAAAAAGAGACTTCTGAACAGCAAAGGTAGTCAGGAAGATGGCAAAGCATATAAATAATCGGTATTCACTGAAGTATTTTTTATAGACCATTACAGATCTATTTCCAAAAGCAGTGATTACCTCTCTCTTCCTGATTTTACAACACTCATGAGAAAACCTTTTTAAAAACTAGAATGTATTTTGAAGGAACTGGGTTTATGAAAATATGCTGGTTTGATTTATTGGTGAGTTAAGGTATTATTTTTATATAAATTTTTCCAAGCAGCCACCATTTTGGCTGCAGATTTAATTTATATTGACTTCTTATTTAAATAAATGCATTTGGATGACTAAATTCAAACCCTTTGATGTAAAGACTATTTCAGCCACTTGAGTGGGGCCATTTTGGGCATGAACTCCCAGACCACTTCATTCACAGGTTCTTGCCTCCTTGAACAGAAACAGCAACAGCAAGCTCAAAGCACCAGCGACCCAGAACAGCAGCAGAAGGGTGGATCCCATCTCCCCCCTTTCTCCAGTTCTCCTTTTCACCAGCTGTTCCCAATAGTTGCTGAGCCCCAGGCAGTGCCAGCTATCCAAACGGTGCCAGGACATTGCCCTTTCTGTCTGGCCATGGGGTCTGACCACCCAATAATCCACCGTTATTGCCCCACATAAACCCCACTTACCTTTCCTTATCCAGCTGCTTTCCTGCCTGATGGGAAAAGCATTCCAGCTGCATCATTTGTCTCTTTTGCAAGGACTTGCTGCCCATCATGCTGAGGTTTAAACAGGAGGTGTGTTTCCTATTATGGCTCCATAAAGGTTTTCTCTCTCGGTTATTGCATGTTTATTACCAATTTGTTATAGAAACACAGCAGAAATATTTCAGTACCTTACAGTTTCCCCACTCTACTGAAAACCCATACTGTGTACCTTGTTTATATTAACTGTTCTTATTCATAATTATCCCTGCAAAGCCTCATTAAAAGGAGCAAAAAATGTTGTCTGCAGCTTCCTCCCCTCCCTCTTCAACCTCACACATCCACCTTTCCTCTGAATTGTGCTAGCAGGCTCAAAGAAGATTCAGCTTCACCTTGCCATCAAAGCATCGCACTGCTGAAGGGTGCCTGAGGTCACCTCGGCCCTCGAGGAGCACTGCCAGCTTTGTGGCTACTCGCAGCTACTGGGCATCACCCACAGTGATGTTCTTACTGCTATTATCATCCTCTTACCATCATCATTTGCAGTTTAATTTGTGATCTTGGCCAGGGCTCAGGGCGTGTAAAACCAAGCTACTGCCCAAGCCCAGCCAATCCTGCTTCCCACCACCCCCACGTGACCACCAATTACATGGTTTCTTGCGGTGCCAGAGACAGGATCTGTCTCCTTAGGACAGAGAAATCACATCTGACATTTGACAACCAGAGAAAGAGGAGCGAGGAGGCCAGAAAGCAAAGGAAAAAAAAGCTCTGTCTTCTTTTCCAGATGAGAATTTCAAGATGACGTTCAAAACAAAGCAATACAAAGTGCCTGAAAACTGTGAGCAGCACAGATGCTGTTAATTCAGAAGAAGGTAATATATTTGGTAATGGTTTATTTATGCATTATAAATTCTTTTTGAGAAGCAATGTGAAGAGTGGAAAAAATGGAAAAAAAATGGAAAAAAGGGCATCAAGGGCCAATGGTGGGAAAAGCTAAGGAAATCAGGTGGTGACAGATAAATAACCATCTTTTAAAATACGACACATTTGCTACAAGGGAAATTTCCCCTATTTCAGCCCCTTCTAGAAAGCAGTGTCACTGAAAGCCCCCTGCACGTCCCTATCCAACAATTTTTATGTCTGTGTATTTGTTTATTTTTAACTGCCTTCAATTCCAAAATAAATGAGGGAAAAAAAAACCAAAGATTCCCCATAACCCTCATCTACACCCTTGAAATACGCAGGGACGCTATTACAGAATCTCTCAGCGCTCATTAACGCCAGCACACATTTTGCTCTTCTAGACAGGAAATATTAACAGCCCCTCACGACCCAGGCTGCTTTCCACAGGCTCCCTAGGAAGAAAANGCGAAGGGCCCCCAGGCGCTGCCATCCCCTTGCAAGGACTATCAGTTTGCATTAGTCACAACAAACCTCCCATCGCCCAGCTTTTGCTGGGTCCTTTGCTTGGGAACAGTTGCTGGGCTGCTCCGCCCTTATCTCTTTGGGTTGCCAACAAAAGAAATTATGGAAGGCTGACAGGCAGGACCACACTCCGTAAGGTTTTGTTGGGTTGGGTTTTTTTTTTGTAAAAGACTTTCTTTGTCCTCTGCAATAGCCGTCATCAAGCTTTAGCCAGCAAATCCCAGACACATGGAGGGCCCCTTTCTAAATCTGAAAGGCAAGCATAAAAGCTTGTTTATGAGAAATGGGATTTCTTTTTTTTATTAATTTCATTATTTTGAAAGCTATCTCTTAGGACACTATTGGGAGTCCAGCTTAAAATCTCAAGCCTGATACTTCTAAATTGACTTTTTTTTAATGTGTTTTTTTCTTCCTTGTTTTCATCCAAAAAAAAAGAAAGGCAGAGAGCCGTGAGGACAAGTTCCATACAATTTTTCTGAGAAGTGCCACTTACAAAAGTAAATTTTGCATCTTTTGTGTTTAAAAAGCCCACAGCTGAGCCATTTTGGACCTTCCTAAAGCACACAGCTTCTACAGCCGGTTCCTGAGCTCTTTGCCTTTCTCCAGCTTGCAGCCTGTGCTGCTTGTTTAGTGTTCTTTTCAAAGCTTTTTATTTCAAACAGCATAACCTTTTCAGTGGGGTAGGTGGTCACACTGAGAAGGCTGGTCATGTTTTAGCAGGTGTTCATAAGAACCTCAGAATCACTAGGTTGGAAAAGACCTTTAAGATCATGCAGTCCAACTGTACCTGTCCTCTCCTAAACCATATCCTTGAGCACCTCATCTACCTGTCTGTTAAATACATCCAGGGATGGTGACTCGACCACCTCCCTGGGCAGCCTGTTCCACATCCCAACAACTCTTTTGGTGAAGAATTTCTTCCTAACATCTAATCTGAACCTGTTCTGGTGCAGTTTGAGGCCATTTCCCCTTGTCCTATCACCTGTCATTTGGCAGGAGAGACCATCGCCCACCTCTCTACAACCTCTTTTCAGGTAATTATAGGTAGAGATAAGGTCTCCCCTCAGTCTCATCTCCAGACTAAACAACCCCAGTTCCCTCAGCCGCTCCTCATAGGGTTTGCTCGCCAGACCCTTCATTAGCCTGGTTGCCTTTCTCTGGACCTGCTGCAGTACCTCGATGTCCTTCTTGTAGTGAGGGGCCCAGTACTGGACACAGTACTCGAGATGTGACCTCACCAGTGCCCAGTACAGAGGCACAATCGCCTCCTTAGACCTGCTGGCCATGCCATTTCTGATACAAGCCAGGATGACATTGTCCTTCTTGGCCACCTGGGCACACTGCTGGCTCATATTCACCAGCACCCCCTGGTCCTTGTCTGCCAGCCACTCTTCCCCAAGCCTGTAGCGCTGCTTGGGGTTGTTATGTCCCAAGTGCAGGGCTCTGCACTTGGCCTTATTGAACCTCATGCTGTTGGTCTCAGTCCATTGATCCAGCCTGTTCAGGTCCTGTTCATTAACACCCCTTACTGTAACTTCTAACTTAGACCAGACACTAGCATCTGTTCATAATTTTTTTTAAATTAATGATAAGGAAAATCATGCTATATTAGAAATCAGGATGTATTATAGCACCAATCCTAAACAGCAAAATTAAAACATACTGCTAGCAGTGGATTTGGAATAAGTACAGAGTGACAACAAAGACAAAATGTGAAGTGTATTTCTGGTGGAATTATTTAAATTTTTTTTTTTCATTTTTAACCAAGTAATGAAATGTAGGAAGATGATGTCTCCTTTCCCAAGCCAATAGCTGTGTTTCAGTCTGTTCTGTGAGATGATCACACTATCAATGCCAGAGTGGATATATTTGTGATATATGTCAAAGGAAATACTTCAAAATCCATATGTAGAGTATTCTGAGATTAATTCAAAGCACTTAAATTTTGACTGATTTTACAACCTGCCATGGATTTGGAGGATGTGTGGACAACTGAATTAACAACTGCTAGGAAAAAAAAAAAAAAAACAGGCAACAGCAACAGATAGCCCATGAACAGCACTGAGCAAGGAGGAGCAGAAAAAAAAAAAAAAAAAGAGGGGGAAAACACCCCAAATTTACAGTAATTTCTGCTATATAGATTCATAGAATCATAGAATCATAGAATCAAAGACTGGTTTGGGTTGGAAGAGATGTCCAACCCCATCTAGTTCAAATTACCCTGCCATGGACAGGGACACCCCACACACATACACACACACAAACTAGACCAGGTTGTCCAAAGCCCCATCCAACCCGGACTTGAATGCTGCCAGGGAGGAAACAGACACAGTTTCTCTTGGCAACCTGTGCCAGGGCCTCACNTTATATATATATATAATTCATACATTATTATATATATATACACACACATATGTTTTATAAAAGGTATCTTTATAAAATAACTAACTTCACGTATATAGTCAAATCTGGAAAAGGCATTGAGCACATTACAGAGAAAAGGAAGGAAGAAGTGCACTGAATAAAAATAAGTCTGCAGGTCTAGGCTCCATTTCAAGATATTTGCAGCTTCAAGCAAGCGAGACTGATGTACAGATAGCACAGGAGAGCAAAGTCTGAGAAGCAGTGCCTTGGCTATATCAAAACGCATCTAGCATCTGTGCTTAAGGCTTGTGCTTGTACCTACATCAGCGGTTGTTTCAACTCCCAGCAGCAGTGTTCAAGCTGGTTTGGTTTGGAAGATGTTAGTATGTGCCCAGTGGTTTGGTTATGGTTTCCAGACTCATAAATTTAAATCTACCTACAGTAGTCTCACTTCTGACAGTTGTCTTTGACTGACCTCTTGGAGGCAGCCCAGCCATGGACCACAGGCTGAGGCTGCCTGCCCTAGGGTATGTCTCCAGACACAGAGAAGGGTAGTGTAGGCAGCTGAGACAGCCATGAAGTAGCAGCAAAACCATATTAATTTACACATAACAATGCTAAATCACTCATCACTGCCATGCAAATGCTTAGATGCACTTCCTGCATTGTTTTAGTGGAAGAGGAAGGCAATTCCTGTAGCACATACATTTCTAGACAGCTGTGATTTTACCCAGTGTTCATATATATTTCCCAAACTACTTGTCAGCTAATGAACTGTTGTTGTCCATCTGACTCATGGCACAGAAGGCTCACATGAGCTGGGATTAATATGATCTATTTTGCCCAATTTCCTATTTCTGTCACGTTACGTTATGCCTGCTGTATTACCTTTATTTACATTTTAGTGCTGATGAATTAAATGAATCAGGACTGCTACACTGACACCTCCTGTGGAAATGCAGAATGTTTTTATTTGAGTGGATGGCTAGCTGCTGCCTTAAATGTCATCCAAACCCTCCATTTTTCATTCTTTGTTTAGACAGAGTAAGAATTCAATGTAGGGAAAATCACTGCTATGCTCAGACCACAGAGTGAGAGGCTGCCCAGCACTGACTCTGACCTTCTTCACCCTCCTCCACCTCTCCGCCCAGTCAATCATTTTCCAGACAGGGTGACACTGCCCTCCTGTCTGGTGTAGACCTCCTAGCATAGCCCAATCCAGCCCTGGAGCTGCAGCTCCTGGTCAGTAACAGAAACAACACATTTCCCCCCACAGCATGTGAAGAAGAACAGTCCTGTTTACTTTCTACGAAAATAACTTCCTTTGAGTACCTGTAAGCAGACCAGCTGCCTGTGGAAGGGAGAGACAGAAAGCCTTGATCCAGCACCCCTCTCCTGAGCACAGGAGCCCTGGTGCTCTCAGGACACTTAGTGATACCTAGCCTAGCTTTTGGAACTCCTCACCCAAACCTCCACGTGCTTTGGGGACTTGTAGTATCATAATACTGACAGCATGAAAAACCGTGAGCTTGCAATTTGGAAGCTCATCTTACCGATACTTTATCCCTTCTGTAAAGGGGGACAAATTTGCAGCACTCCTCATGAACGTTCTCTTCCACCATCTCCATCTGCAGAGTCATCACCAGCATCTCTTTTCCAAGCAAGCTGGGCAAATAACCAAAAATGTGCTCTCTTCCCAAGCCTTGCTCAGGCCTATGAACGTGGAAGTCTGAGGCCTCACTAAATCATACTGCTCAGGTCTCCTGCACTAAATAATCTACTTGTAGCTCAGAAGCAGTGCTGAAAATGATCTGCTTCTGGTCTTCAAAGTAAGTAGAATTAAGTGTAAAAACACTTGCCTGCCTTCTCTGCAAAGCCTATTCTCTAGCTAAAGTCCAAGTTTTTCATGTGGTTGTCAGGTTTGATTTCAACTCCTGAAAAAGGGCGCATTAAAGCAAAAGGTGCCTAAAACCAGCTTATCTTCCAACACTGGGAAGTTTTCCCTCAGCTAAGCAAGACAAAATGGCAGGATAGACTAGAACAAAGAGAAATTTGGAGAAGAGTCTCTTGAGCATTTTTATGACTGTTCTCTTCAGTGGCGGTCCCTGACTCCAAGCTCCCCTGCAACAGAGCCCACACACTAGGCACCCATCTCCCTGCAGCAAAGCCAACCTGCAGGTCACCACGGAGCTGCAGGGGTCTGTGGGTGTCCTCTATTCCATCTCTTCCCTACATCCTCAGAAAGGGGTTCTGGCAGTGTGCTGCACTGGGCTTCTGTTTCATTCACAAAGCACCACTTACCGCATTTTGGCTCAAGTGGTGAATAGAATCACAGAACCACAGACTCCTTTGGGCTGGAAGGGACCTCAAAGATCATCAAGTTAGAACCATCCTGCCATAGGCAGGGACACCCTCCTCTAGCCCAGGCTGCTCAAGAACCCATTCAACCTGGCCTTGAACACCTCCAGGGATGGGGCAGCCACAACCTCTCTGGGCAACCTATGCAAGGGCCTCACCACCCTCATAGTGAAGAATTTCTTCCTAATCTAAATTTCTTTCTAATCTAAATCTACCCCCTTCCAATTTCTAACCATTCTCCCTCCTCCTATCATTACACAAATAGTTATGGTAATAACTGGATTTAAATTATTTTTTTTTAAGTACTGACAGACTGCAAAAGCTGTTTCCTACTGATTCCACCCTCAATGGTCCAGATCTAATTTACTGTAAAGAGAAGAAGACCCCAGTGATCCAGGTATCCTACACAATGACCACCTCTGTGTAGCTTCTAACATAAATCTTTTGTGACTCCATGTGAGTCTGTGGCTGTGTCCATATAAAGTGTGTGGATAGGAGGAGATGCTGGTGCTGGGTGGCCTTCTCAGCTGGAGCGGTAAGACCGTCATGCATCTCAGAAAGGAAAATGAGTGTTTTAGGCAAGTAAAGGAATACAGGGGATACCACCACAGGGAGTATCAAGCAGCAGAAAAACCTGTTTAAGCACGCTGACCTCTCTTAGCTAAGCACATTTTGTCAGGCCTGGACAATGCAGTTTGCTGTCCCATTGTGGTTTCCACATGACAAACCCCGTCCTTGAGATATCCTGTCCCTGAATCAATAACCACTGTCACTGACTCGCCCTGGCTTCTCCAAAGCTGCTTTGCAGGAATCCATGACTGATGCAGTAGCACACATTGCTGCCTTCATTATTTTCTCCCACCACATAAATCTATGTTGCCTTAATTGCCTTCATCTGTGAGCTGATATCAAAGGATGCACAGGGGGCCACCAAATTCCCCCTGCTCAGCAGCTCAGCTCAGGAAGCAGGACTTTCAGCCTCTCAAACTATCAAGCCTTTTGCACGTCTGACAAAGTTACAGAGAAAATAGAAGAGCAAGTTTGCTTTCCTGGCAGGTTTTTAAAAGCTCTCTTTCCTCTGTTGCACATCAAAGCCTCTATTCCCCTTTTCTTGTCTCATCAAAGACAAATATCCCGTCTCCCTTGAGTCGTTTTTTGCTATTGCACTGTTTGCCCACTTCTAGTTTATACTATTGATATTCCTCAAACAAATACCATGCCAAGGCTTTCCTACTACACTTGTCACTGAATTTAAGCCCTTGCTCTTCTATACACTTTGGAGATATTTCTCAATCAAAATTATCATGCTAAGTACCTTGCTTCTGTGATGCAAGAGATGGAAATACATCATTTTGAAACATTGTCATTTTTCATCAGGGTCACAACAAATACTTACGTAGCCTTTATTAATTTAAATCTTTATTTCTTTGAGTATTTTCCTGCATGTCACATTATTAATTATTATTTATTAATATTAGTGTTACTATTATTTATTAATTGACTATTAATTAATTATCCTTATTGAAATATTTTTACTTAATTTTTTCAGTGCATAAGGTTTATAAAAATAAATTTATACTTTTATTTATACAAATATATTTACATTCATATTCATGTTTGGTTTATACTCTGTTTAATCCTTTTCATATACTCTTTCAGTCTTTGCTTACTTGAGATCAAAAGAGAAGAGCTTTCTATGCCTTGACTGGATTATAAAGACTAGGAACAATCTTTTCCTAAATTCCACATCTTTCCAGGAATTTTGAGATATTTCAAAGATCTTGTTGCAGATTATTGGGGAGTTTTATTTTTTTAAACTTTCTTAACAATAAGTAGAATTTTAGTAATTACAAGACTGAGTATGAAATAGTGAAAGGCATTGATAATTTAATGGGTAATTTAGAATCATAGAATCATAGAATGATTAGAGTTGGAAGGGACTCCCAGAGGTCATCTAGTCCAACCCCCCTGCAAGAAGCAGGTACACCCCCAACTAGACCAGCTTGCTCAGGGTCTCATCCAACCTGACCTTGAACGTCTTCAGGGATGGGGCANAAGTTTTCCCTCAGCTAAGCAAGACAAAATGGCAGGATAGACTAGAACAAAGAGAAATTTGGAGAAGAGTCTCTTGAGCATTTTTATGACTGTTCTCTTCAGTGGCGGTCCCTGACTCCAAGCTCCCCTGCAACAGAGCCCACACACTAGGCACCCATCTCCCTGCAGCAAAGCCAACCTGCAGGTCACCACGGAGCTGCAGGGGTCTGTGGGTGTCCTCTATTCCATCTCTTCCCTACATCCTCAGAAAGGGGTTCTGGCAGTGTGCTGCACTGGGCTTCTGTTTCATTCACAAAGCACCACTTACCGCATTTTGGCTCAAGTGGTGAATAGAATCACAGAACCAAAGACTCCTTTGGGCTGGAAGGGACATCAAAGATCATCAAGTTAGAACCATCCTGCCATAGGCAGGGACACCCTCCTCTAGCCCAGGCTGCTCAAGAACCCATTCAACCTGGCCTTGAACACCTCCAGGGATGGGGCAGCCACAACCTCTCTGGGCAACCTATGCAAGGGCCTCACCACCCTCATAGTGAAGAATTTCTTCCTAATCTAAATTTCTTTCTAATCTAAATCTACCCCCTTCCAATTTCTAACCATTCTCCCTCCTCCTATCATTACACAAATAGTTATGGTAATAACTGGATTTAAATTATTTTTTTTTAAGTACTGACAGACTGCAAAAGCTGTTTCCTACTGATTCCACCCTCAATGGTCCAGATCTAATTTACTGTAAAGAGAAGAAGACCCCAGTGATCCAGGTATCCTACACAATGACCACCTCTGTGTAGCTTCTAACATAAATCTTTTGTGACTCCATGTGAGTCTGTGGCTGTGTCCATATAAAGTGTGTGGATAGGAGGAGATGCTGGTGCTGGGTGGCCTTCTCAGCTGGAGCGGTAAGACCGTCATGCATCTCAGAAAGGAAAATGAGTGTTTTAGGCAAGTAAAGGAATACAGGGGATACCACCACAGGGAGTATCAAGCAGCAGAAAAACCTGTTTAAGCACGCTGACCTCTCTTAGCTAAGCACATTTTGTCAGGCCTGGACAATGCAGTTTGCTGTCCCATTGTGGTTTCCACATGACAAACCCCGTCCTTGAGATATCCTGTCCCTGAATCAATAACCACTGTCACTGACTCGCCCTGGCTTCTCCAAAGCTGCTTTGCAGGAATCCATGACTGATGCAGTAGCACACATTGCTGCCTTCATTATTTTCTCCCACCACATAAATCTATGTTGCCTTAATTGCCTTCATCTGTGAGCTGATATCAAAGGATGCACAGGGGGCCACCAAATTCCCCCTGCTCAGCAGCTCAGCTCAGGAAGCAGGACTTTCAGCCTCTCAAACTATCAAGCCTTTTGCACGTCTGACAAAGTTACAGAGAAAATAGAAGAGCAAGTTTGCTTTCCTGGCAGGTTTTTAAAAGCTCTCTTTCCTCTGTTGCACATCAAAGCCTCTATTCCCCTTTTCTTGTCTCATCAAAGACAAATATCCCGTCTCCCTTGAGTCGTTTTTTGCTATTGCACTGTTTGCCCACTTCTAGTTTATACTATTGATATTCCTCAAACAAATACCATGCCAAGGCTTTCCTACTACACTTGTCACTGAATTTAAGCCCTTGCTCTTCTATACACTTTGGAGATATTTCTCAATCAAAATTATCATGCTAAGTACCTTGCTTCTGTGATGCAAGAGATGGAAATACATCATTTTGAAACATTGTCATTTTTCATCAGGGTCACAACAAATACTTACGTAGCCTTTATTAATTTAAATCTTTATTTCTTTGAGTATTTTCCTGCATGTCACATTATTAATTATTATTTATTAATATTAGTGTTACTATTATTTATTAATTGACTATTAATTAATTATCCTTATTGAAATATTTTTACTTAATTTTTTCAGTGCATAAGGTTTATAAAAATAAATTTATACTTTTATTTATACAAATATATTTACATTCATATTCATGTTTGGTTTATACTCTGTTTAATCCTTTTCATATACTCTTTCAGTCTTTGCTTACTTGAGATCAAAAGAGAAGAGCTTTCTATGCCTTGACTGGATTATAAAGACTAGGAACAATCTTTTCCTAAATTCCACATCTTTCCAGGAATTTTGAGATATTTCAAAGATCTTGTTGCAGATTATTGGGGAGTTTTATTTTTTTAAACTTTCTTAACAATAAGTAGAATTTTAGTAATTACAAGACTGAGTATGAAATAGTGAAAGGCATTGATAATTTAATGGGTAATTTAGAATCATAGAATCATAGAATGATTAGAGTTGGAAGGGACTCCCAGAGGTCATCTAGTCCAACCCCCCTGCAAGAAGCAGGTACACCCCCAACTAGACCAGCTTGCTCAGGGTCTCATCCAACCTGACCTTGAACGTCTTCAGGGATGGGGCATCCACCAACTCCCTGGGAAACCTGTTCCAGTGCTCCACCACTCGTACAGTAAAAAACATTTTTCTAATATCCAATCCAAATCTCCCTCCCTCCATTTTGAAACCATTACCCCTTGTCCTGTCACAACAGGCCCTACTGAACAGCCTCTCCCCATCTTTCTTGTAGGCGCCCTTGAGGTACTGGCAGACCAATATAAGGTTTCCCCGGAGCCTCCTCTTCTCCGGGCTGAACAGCCCCAACTCTCTCAGCCTGTCCTCGTAGGAAAGGTGCTCCAGCCCCTTTATCATCTTTGCGGCC
>VXBZ01001323.1:424140-454230 GCA_013399135.1 Heliornis fulica
AAGAATGTCCGTGTGGACAGTGGCCCCCCACGACATTCTTCTAAAGGCATTTTTCCTTTTCCCATTTGCTAAGCATAAGACTAGAAGGGATCTCTTCAGTCCCAAGATATCATGGGCATCTCTATCACATAACCCCTTTTATCAGCTGAGGGAACTCCATGCTAACATCCTACTTCTATCGCTAAACGCTGTTTGGAAAACTATTCCAGAACCTATCATATTTCAAGACTACAGTTTTGGCACACAGACTTTTAAATTTGTTATTTATTAAATAAATGAAGGGAGCTATCTTTTAATCTTTGAATAATTCCCAAACAACCAAACACAACGTAAGAGCATAACCTTGCACCACCAGATGATGCAAAGGCATCCCATAGATCCAGACCCTGAATTAATAAACAGCTCTGTATGTTTGAGTACAGTTCTATAGGAAAGGTTTCTGGGTAGGAAGACAGACCTGTCATTAGGAACTTTGCTGAACTGTTTCACTTCTAAGCAAAGGTGTTTGTCATTGATGAGTTGAAGACCACCCCTGCTGCATTATTGGCAGCTAGGGAAGTTAGTCACTCATATGACAAACTCACGGCTGTGAAGTTTTCCATTTAGATACTTTATAACAGCAAATGTGGAGATGCCAAAGGACTGAAAATGTCCAATATACATCAAATGTATGATGAGGAGACCCAAGGGGGAGTCTTTGAAGTGAAGACTGAGGCAAAGAAGGCATTCACTATCTCCACCTTCTCAGCAACCCCTGTTATCAGGACACCCTCCTCGTTCACCAGGGGACCCACATTATCTCTAGTCTTCCTCTTGCTGTTCACATACTTAAAAACCTTCTTAATATCCTTTATGTCCTTTGCTAACTTCATTTCCAGGTGGGGTTTAGCGTTCGTCGTCACCTCCCTGCAGGCCCTGACAACATTCCTGTATTCCTCCCAAGTGGTCAGACCCTTTTTCCACAATTCATAGACCTTCTGCTTCCCTTTGACTTCACGCATGAGCTCCCTGCTCATCCACTTATGTCTCCTGCCACCCTTCCCTGATTTCTTACTCAGAGGAACACACTGTTCTCTTGGAAGAAGCGCTGTTCAAACACTGACCAGCTCTCACAGGTGCCCTCACCTTCTAACAGCCCAGCCCATGGGAGAACTAATTATGGCATGGAAGAGATCAAAGTTTGCTCTCCTAAAGTCCAGGGTAGCAATCCTATTTTTTGTTTTACCTCTTCCACACAAGATCTTGAACTCCACCATCTCATGGCCACTATGTCCCAAGCTGCCCCTGACCTTCACTTCCCTGACAAGCCCATCCTTATTAGTAAGGACAAGAAAAGTTGATGTTCCTGTTCCTTCAAATGCCTTGGAGGCACAGGGCAAGACAGCACCTGGTCTGGCTGTCTGGGAGACACTGACTTAGACCCATCAGCCTGAATGTGATTGACATGGAGATACAGACAACACTTCAATACTTGAGTTTAGCTTTGGCACCAAACTTTAAGAGTGTAAAAAAGACAGTCTGACAGAGAGAGCAAGGAGATAAGAAAAGATAAAAAGCATTCCCAACCTCATAAGTGTTATGGTGTTTCATTAATTACTGCAAGGAACTTTGGTGAAGTGTGACCAAGGTAGGTGAAGTGTGGCCAGACTGGGAGTTACCAAAGTGGTCCCTGGGAGGAGAAAAAGGAAGGAAGGCACGAGTCCGAGCAGTGTGCTGCTGCTGGCTCAGGAGCAGAGCAAGCAGGTCTGGTTTTCATAATGAAGCCTGTGTGGTTAGATGAAGGTTTAAATGAGGGGAAGCGTAATTACAAGCTTCTCTTTGACCGTAATTCAAGTGAGTTTGAGGCACTCCCAGCAGCTTCAAAAATCTCCAGGGAAAGAAGACTTTCAGGTGCAAAGCTACACTGTGACAGTTACAAAACCACAGCTAGAAAATCACAACAGAGCCAAACAGGGACTTGGCCTTATTGGTTATGAAGTTCCATCAGAGGTGGAACAGAGGCGCAGAGATGTCACCTGAGAGATGCACTCAGAGATGACCCAAAGGTCTGTAAGATACAGCTCTTTCTGTGACAGCAATAGCTTCTCACTTCCAGCAGCAGTGTGTGCATCCCAGATGGTGAAGTATGGAGAGCTGCAATGCCTGAGAATAAACGAGAAAGGGAAGGAGATATTTATTGGAAAGGAGGAAACCACAGCCCAGCAGATCCAAGGCTTGTTCTTAATAAAAGAGCCGACCAACTCACTGGCTAATGAGAACAGTGTTTCCCACTTCCTGTGAAGGTGCTGTCGTTTTGGATTCTTAACAGAACAAAATAAAACCACAGAGCCACAAAACACTGCAAACTGAAATGGCTCTTCTACATCAGGGCTTACATTCTTCAAACTTAATAATTCACCAGCTAAAAAAAAAAAATGGGGTGAAAACAAAGAAAACTCCTTGTTCTTTTCCCAAAATAGTATCTTAGGCTGATGATGTAGTAGTGAATCTGTTTGAGATATTACTACTAAGAGCAAAATAAATGAGCAGATATGATCTACAAGAGACGAGCTGCAACAGCAGGACTCTTATTAGGAGTCATAATACTCATTCTTCTTTAACCTAGTACTGAGAAATGGATAATCCCTGGGCGGGGCGGGGTGGGGGGCAGGAAATGACATAAAGGCATAAAAGGAATGGGGGAAAAAAAAAAGTGATATTAAAGGCTTTTTGGTCCCTTCCATTTTTTTCAAGCCTGTGTGCAGTGAAAGCCATTTTTTTCAAAGTTTCATCACACTCCGCCTGCATGGCACAGTCCTAGCCTCTAACAGGCTATTACTCTCTCAGCATGCTACAGTAAACCAGTGCCTCAGCCACTCAACAGTTAATGTACTGACGTTTGAAAGACACATTATACCCAGGTTATCACAGAGTACATTTTACTGTAGAGCTTTACAATCACTTGAAGGTCTAAGGAAAGAATAAAATAATAACATAAACCAAACTATTTCTGGGTCAGCATATTCCTTGCTCCACTTTTCACCTGAACATCCTGTGCCCCTTCTAGATGTTCCTTAATTAACCCTTACTTTATCTTACAACTATCAAATGTAAATTAATAGTCATGTGGGGTCATCTTTCCAAGGTTACGCTGCATGGCATCCACCTGCTCCCGCCTGTCAGAATTAAATCTGGAGAGTGCTGAGTTGCTCCATAATCTACGTCATTTGAAGACACAGCTTTTCACCTATACAGCAAAGTGCAACCTTAATTTGGGCTTTATGATGTGAGTACCAAACTCCCAGGAAGCAAAAACCCTCCTTACAAAACAGGTTTTTCCCTCTGGGGGTGAATATCCATGTTGAGATTTTATAGCCTTGCTTAACTCTCTTTTTTACGCATGGCGGGTTTATTTTAAAACAGCTTATATTAATAAGGAACAGAATTCCCTTAAGTGACCTGAGACATATGCAGCCTCCCAGATGGGAAGAAAGGGTACTTCAGGCTAAACAAGCAAGTGATGTATGGGGCATAAACCGAGAAGAATTCTTCTCCCTTTCTCAGCCGCAAGTGGTAGCGTATGGTGAGTGACCAGCACCCAGCGTGGCATCCCTGTGAAAGGAGTTTTCTTCCCCCTGAGTAACAGAAATGCAAACACAACCATTCAGATGTAAAGCATTGTCAAATGCCTTAATGTTCGGTGGTTGATTCCCTTAGAATAGATACGCCCTCTGTTTGCTTGGTAAAACTCCGAGGGCTGAATTTGCTATTTGAAAACTGTAAAATTTGAGGCAGCTGCATGTTTTATTAGTGACTTCTTAGCTAGGAACTGTGAAGCAGATTGAGTGTTACTACACAGCAGTCAATTGAGAAAACTGTATTTACGCAGTCACCCCTCCAGTAATCATGAGTTAACAACTGAGGAAAATAAATGTTTTAGAGCTAATAATTTTAGTAAATATGACATTTCCCCGTACGCATTTTTACCCTTTGGTCCTGGAAAATAGTGTGGTATTTGAAATGAAATTGCTATGTATCTTATCTTTATTCAAATTTTAAATACTTTTTTTTTAACTATAAAAAGAAGAGAAGAGAAAATAGTGAACAAGCCTTAAAAGAAATCCTGTACTTTCAAAGAGTTTATAATTGGATTTATTATTCTGCTTTTCACTTCCAGATAACTTCTCTTTAAAAAAAAAAAAAAAAAGACATAGAACAAAACCAAAAAAAGCACACTATACCTTGTAAACTTTTTTTTTTGCAATATATCCATAAGCCATATCTTCCAAAATAAACAATTTTTATAAGTTGAAACACTAAAATGGAGTTCCTAGAAGACTTTAAGGATCAACTAGTAAATCTGTGGCAATGTACTTCATTAATTAATCTTTACCAAAGCCTTTGATCTAGTAATTAATAATGTCATATATCTTATAGAAGTTCATTTTAATATCTAAATTATTAAAATAATAATTATTCATCCTACTTTGTTAAATTATTTATGTACTTGTAAGTTCATAATAATGTCATGGTTTAGCCTCAGCCTGCACCTAAGTCCCACGTGAGCACTTGCTCCCTCCCCTCATGGCAGGATGGAGAGAGAATTGGAAGATTGAAAATTGGAAAACTCAGGGGTTGAGATAAAGACAGTTTAATAAATAAAGCAAAAGCAGCACACACAATCAAAGAAAGACAAGGAATTTCTAAAACTCATTTTCTAATCCACATGGGCAGGCAGGGGTTCAGCCATCCCCCAGAAAGCAGGGTTCCATCACACTTAACAGCTACTTGGGAAGACAAACATCACCAAACCGAACAGCAACCTATAACCTATTGAAACCCCAAAGACAGCTAATAATTCATGCCTCAGCTTCCAGCAGGATACTTACTGATAACCCTTCTGTGAGGCTAGGTGTGCTGTGTATCTCCAACACTGCTCTTTACTGGGCAGAATCATCTCCAGCATGCTGTGTGCTGGGACTTGCACTGCTAACAGCTGTTCTCAGATGTTTGAGTGAGTGTAGCTCCATCAACCCAGTGGAGGTGTGTCCAGTTACATGACTTATTGATGTAATGGGATGCTTTTGGAATGTGAACGTCACTCCTTTCATTCTTACCATGAAATACCAGTGCATTGTAGTGTTGGGAACAGCACCATTCTTAGATCTCTCTGAGTCCATCCAGGTGGTACTTCAGTGGCAAAACCAGCCATGAACTGCCAGGGGAGCCATTGCAGTAGAACCATAATGAAATTGTGTTTAATATTTTGTGAGTACATCTTTATTCTGTGTGGCTTAGTTTACTTTTTAATCATTGCCCATCTCTGTCAAAAACTACTACTGAGGAGGAAGGGATAGGATTTTGGGTCATACTACTCCGACTAGCAGATCCAAATCCTCATTTGTCTGTTAAGAACTTCTTTCTGTTCCACATTTGCATTTCTTGCAATGTCAGCATTACTCTTTAGTTTAAGTAGTTCCTTCCCTCTTTGGCCTTTGTACCCCTCAGGCGTTCCAAGAAAGCATTTAATTTTGTTCAGCAAAGTAAGGCTTTTAGTGTATTCTTCAATATCATCAATGTCATATTTGTTTTCTGCAAATATGATAATGTGATTTCATGATAGTTGATTGTCCTGACCAGGACAGTATCCAGCCTGCAGTATAAGAAGTGTCACCAGTGCCTTGCTGAGCAATGGATTTTGTGGAACTTATCCCTGTGAAGATAATCTCTATAAAAATCTCTGCTGGAAGTGAAAAATTTGATGCATTTCAGTATCTTAAATTATTTTTTCTCTGTAACTACTGCAGATGCTTTTGACTTTTTTCTCTGTAATTTTGAACAGATGAACTCCTGTCACATTGCAAGAAACTGCTGTTATTCTAACCTAAACACATGATATTACACTTCATAGTGTTAAATCCAATCTTGTTTTTATTATTTATTTATTGTAGTCATCTCCTCTTTTCTTGTAGGAATCCTCTGTCCTAAAATCATGTCATCAGAAAACTCCATTAGCAAACCAGTAGTCTTTGTGATGAGGACATTAATGGACACATAAAGCAGAACCAGAGCCAGAGCTGCTATCATCTTCCTATTCTGACAGGGACCCTTCCAACCCAACCAGCTGTTCTATCTCCTGTCTTTCACCCCTTTTCTCTGACTGAAATGGCTTCCCTTGTGGTCCTGTATCAAACACATCTGTGCTGGAAAATGGGGCTCGGTACTGCCCTTTCTGGCAGAGGTTATCAAAGGCTAGCTAAGTTTGTTCACACTTAATTTCATCTTCATTTCTAATTTATTTTCATCCCTTTATTTAAATACTTTCTTCAAAGTGTCCTCTAAATCCTTGCATACCCTGAAGTCAGAGAACCATGCTCATAGTAATCTAGATGAGGGTAAAGGTGAGATTTAGGAGAGAAAAAGAGTAGAGATCCTACTAGAGTGATGCTGGATTCTCACTTCAAAGAGACCTCCTGTCTCTCCTAAGAGTAAGGGCTTCAGCTGTTTTCCAGTGACTTGGTAGAAAACTCACCTGGATAGATTCATCAAACCAACCTCAAAGCTGCAAACCACCATTTCTTCCAGGCTGTGACTGTAAAAGCCACTTCTGTTTGCACTGAGGGCAGGGAGCTCATCAGGGCTCCTCATGCCCTTTCTTCCTACCATAGCATGGGTCCCCCCAAAGCTTTTTCTCAAGACAGCTGTTGATGTAATGAAATTCTGAGTGTTCTCCATGCTGAAGTCTTTGCATTCCTTTCCCCTGTCAATACTGAGATATGTTGGTTCAGCAAAGAGAGCTTCTCTGTTGTGTCCTTGCTGGTCACCAAAAGCAAAGACAGCAATGGCATTCCCTTTTGTTGGATCAGAGTCATACTGGTGAATAACTCTTTTATTCAGTAATAACTAAGCTGTGTCATTGCTACTAATGTGTTCTCTGCTTCAGAAGTCTGAAGTCAAGGCTTTTAGTCATAATTCCCAGAAGACTGAATCTGCTATCATATTACACTGCTCCTTTTATACTGTAAGGTCAGAGTAGCAGCACAGTAGTTACATAGACTGTTTTTTCTGTGTGCCTCAACTTCTCTCAGGACTATAACAACTACATCCCAAATCCCTCATCTGCCTTCACTTAGATCAGTACATTGCTCACAAAATTAAGCACCAAGCTAAAGTAAATTCTGGTTCATGTATGTATGATAGTTGCCAGAGTCCATCAAGTGCTGAATGAATTGCTGAACACTTCCTCTGGTACACCACAAAGTAAAGCTTTGGAGTTGTTGCTGCTGTTAGCACTGCTACTTCCAACAGTGGGAGTCAACCAAAGTACATTTAAGAGCAAACAATGTGCACAGCCTTGCTCCAGCTTGTCTGCATGCCCAGCTTTCATCCTGTAACCCATATCATTAAGAGAGCTTTCTTCAATGTGCCTTTGGTTGCTAGGTAGCAATGACTTTCTCCTTTTCCATTCTGATTTTATATCCCTTTTTGTAATAGGCTCATACGTTTTTATTTCCTACCTTAAAACCCAGTTGTCTTTGAAGGGATTCATCAGCGAGAACACCTCATTGTTATCTTCTCTGTGAATGGGATTCACAAGTAATATCATAAACTGACTGAGGGTAAAAGTGTTGTGGGTTTTGCTGTGGTGTTTTTCTTATTTTAGAAAAGGTACATGAGAACAAGTTTCCCACCATGTCTTGTGCAAGTAATTATTATTGTTAGCTACATCGCTAGAATTTGCATCAGACCTGGAGCAGGACCCAACTGCGTAGGGGTGCTACATATGAAACACAAATTTTAAAGAGAAGAAATGTCTAATTTGTACAGAAAGATGGAAAATGCAAGGTGCTGTAAACTGCCTGCAATGACAGCCTCTTAGATTAATGAAAATGGAACCTATTTGAAAACTAAGCTGGTTTTCATTATTTGTGTCATTTGCTTCCTTTTTGTGTTTCACTCAACTTGAAGGGTGACGGTTTTATTTGTACTTCAGTCAGTTCTCCTGTCAGGCAGCAACCTACATTGCACTTCTTGTGTTGTAAATACTTAGAGGGAACATTTTGAAATAAAAAGAATTTGAAAGAAAACCTTGACCCCCCCCAACTTTAGTATTTTACAGATTGAGTATCTAAACTTCATCCCAAAAGTGACATGATCCAAGTTCCCTTGGGTATTTAACAGCTCTAAAATGCATAGGCACCTTTCTGCACAAAACACAAACATGAAGCTAAATTAACTCTTCTTTTTTTTTATTCATATTCCACCCTACACACAACTGCAGATTATAAAAATAAAAACAGGGATAGGTTATAGTTTATATCTGGAGAACAGCTAGATTGGATGTTCTTCTCAAACCTGGAAGCCTTAATGCAGAGAGTTTCACAAGCTGTTAACCCCTACATTTTAGCTATGTTCCTGCTCCGCATTGGCTACCACAGGCAGAAAATAAGCGAAATTTCACTATAATCAGAAGTTGACTTCAGGGATAAATTTGATAAATTAGACTTTTCTGCTATTCCAAGCATTAATATCCACAAAACCATCTTTGAAGAGAGACAGCATTTCCATAAAAATCCAAGTCACCTTGTTCATGGTCCAAAACATAACGTGGAGATGAAACAGCTCAGTAATATTTAACTAACAACTGCCTGAAATATCTCAGGATTCAGAAAATTAGTTTTAATAATCCCAGTTCTCTGTACCTGAAAGGAAAGAAAGAACTAGCTATAATGTGATCAGAAGAAAGACATAAGAAGCCTTATTGACTCTTCAGTGGACTTAGTGTCTGTCCTGAAATCTGGAAAGAAAATAATGGTGGAGTTAATATTTAGGCCAGGATGTGAATGGGCATCAGGACAGGGAGGAAAGGAGAAGGCTGAGACACAGCTCTACTCCTTTTCCACTGGAAGGGTAGAGCTGGTAGATTGTTTTGGGGAAAAAAAGAAAGGGGGGAAATATTCTGGTCTCAAAAAAAAAAAAAAACCAAACAAACAAAAAATAAACCACTCAAACTATTTCTTCTAGTACAACAAAAGAGCCATGTTGAAAGGGTTTGGTTTGGGGGGAGCGGGGGTTGCCTCAGGTAAATATCTCGTGTTATTTCCCCCGAATAAAGTTAAAAGAAGCAAAGACAAGGAATTAGGCAGAGCTCCTAAGGTCCTTGATGAGGAAAAGTCTTCAGCTGCTGGGGAGCTGTAACGAATAACTTTACCAAAAGCCTGACTACCAGGGAAGGGCACTCAGAGCATCTGCCTCTCAGTAACCATCCCCTGCCCTGAGATTGTGCAAACGGTAATACAAGAGCCTGCTACGCTGGGCATTGTGCTCCCTGGGAATTAATCATGGTGTTGCCCGATACACGAAACACAAACCAACAGAGTTAGTTTATGCGGTGCTTTATTCGGGGCCCCGGGAACCTGGGGACTAGCGTCCAAAGCCAGGATTCCAAAGACCCTCAATTTTGGTTCATCTTTTATACTCTTTTTACAAACAGCTTACATTCTTTGGTTACAGATTAGATCAGCACGGCCCCTGCGCAAGGACGACACGCAAATTCGCGAAGCGCTCCACATCTTCATACGTCATGCAGATAACAATTGATAATCAGCTCTTTCGTTATGTCTCGCATGCTTGTCTAACCTAAGATAATGTCGTTAACCGACTCCCTACCTCCCACATCCTTATCACTAACAACAGTTTGTTCTTGCTACATGTTCTATAACCTTCACTAGTTACTTTGATTATGTTTCTTCACATTCTTGGCTTGGTCAACACATTCTTTGCTTGTTTCCCAACCTCCATTCTCACCGGCCTGTTGACCAGCCCGAGCCTTAGCCTAACTACTTCTAAAATTCTCTAATTCATGCTACTTGTAACAATGGTGTTAATTACGTAGCAAAGAGATGGGTCCAAAGAACAGGATTCAGATTCAAAATCTCAGACTCTTCTTGGAGAAGTTTAAATTCACGAATCCAAACTTCTAGATCTCTGTAGAATTACAGAAATAATTGCAGCATAATGTCACCAAGGAAGTTAAAAAAGGAGTTTTGAGTATTGGATCCAAATATACATAACCTTAATGCAAATCTCCTTTTTGACATGCCATATAATCAGATTGTACAAACTGTAATGTGGCACATTTTTTGCAGAACCGGTCCTCACCTTCAGCCAAGCTTTAGTACAACTTCTTCCCAAAGCTGTAGCTTTGGAGCAGTATGCTTTGCAAGGCTCAAGACTCAATTTTCTGGTGCAAGTTTTGGGATTATCAAACCCAGTGTCCTTACTGTATAGTCAACAAAATGAGTCTGAACTTCTTCCTGGAAATTTAAGAATGCCTGCCTAAGTGAATATTTCTCTTTTCATAATATAAAGAATGTACCCAAATATTATAGCAGCACTCAAGAGGAGGGAGCAAAAAGTGAATTGAACCTGGACAAGAGAAATGCTTTAAGAATTTCCATCAGATGAAAATTTTTTCATCTTCATGAAAATTCCTTGTGCTACTCCTTTTAAACTTCCTTTGACTTTCAGATTTAAAAAACTGACAATAAAATTATGTCATTAATAAAACTAATTTCGACCTTGTGAAAAAGGCAGAAAGTTTTTTCCAAGGTTGATTGTGATCTACCCTACAAGGAGATGGAAAGGCTGAGTGAACTGGGGATGTTCAGCCTTGAGAAAAGAAGACTGAGAGGGGATCTCATCAATGTTTATAAATATCTGAAGAGTGGGAGACAAAGGGAAATGGCAAACCTCTCTTAAGTGGCCTGTGGGGACAGGACAAGGGGCAATGGTCACAAGTTGCACCACAGGAGGTTCTGCACTGATGTGTGAAAGAACTTCTTCACGGTGAGGGTGACAGAGCACTGGAACAGGCTGCCCAGAGGGTTTGTGGAGTCTCCTTCTCTTGAGATATTCAAGACCCATCTGGACACCTACCTGTGTGACCTGCTCTAGGGAACCTGCTCTGGCAGGGGGGTTGGACTGGATGATCTCTCGAGGTCCCTTCCAATGCCTACAATTCTGTGATTCTGTGGTTATGTGAGATCCATCATCTAGCCCAGAACAGACATTTGATCCCTACAAAGAGCTGGGGAAGTATAACCAGAGTAGCTTTGCTACACATAGGTGTAGGGTGCTACACATCAGAGGTTTACCTTGTTTAATCTGTTTAATTTGCAATGTGAAACTAAAATGACAGGAGGAAGAAAGAGGGGCCATGACACAGTGTTGTCAGCTCTTGGCTCTCATTCTCTCAGAGCTCTATATTATGTCTACATGTAGAAGTATTATTTATGCCGTTATATTTAATCCAACAGCTTTCATGTGTGTAAATACATTCCAGATTAATCACTGACACAATGTGAAGTGTTATGAGTCTGAAACCCATGAAAATCTCTTCACATTTAGATTGGCATTATTCAAACAACAAATGTATTGCAGGGCCTCAGCCTGGCTGTCTCAGGGACACGGGGCAGGCCAGCCTTGCTGTGTTTGGGCTCGTTGCCCTGGTCAGACAGTGCAAAACCGAAGGCAAAAAGCATAGGTAGGAGGGCTCACAGAAGCTGTGGACCTGTTACAGCAGCCGTTTATTTATAGCACAGTAGTAGTGCACACACACTCCCTGAAATACAAACCCAGCTTGCATGAAGCAGGCATGTTTCCAGAGGTGTTTGGAAGGAAGGCAGGACAAGAAATACAGTTGCACTTTACTGTTTATTTTTCCTTTAATTTAATAGATTTCATGGCTTCGTATTTATTTTTTCTTAATAACTAGCACCCTACTTATTTGAGCTTGGAAAAGGAAGGGGCCTGGGGAAATAAAGGTTTTCCTTGTGACTAGAAGTTGGCATAGAAGAACACAACCATGCTCCTTAGCTCATGAAAATCACTGTGTGTCATAAACTGGCAGAGACACTAGCATGGAAGCTGCTTTCCTTAATTAAGCAAGCACCAAGGTAGATAAAATTTAGACTGGATTGGGGTGTCTTCAGACAGCCTGGCTCTGGGGTTATCAGTGACAGCTGCTGTCCAGGGAGGCTGCACCCTTGCTGCTTTGCTGTTTATCTGCCTTCTTCGCAGTCCTTTTGTCTGCACATTCATGTATTTATTTATTCAGACTTAGTGACTCTGCCTCTGTCAGAGTTCGGGCTATTAGAAGTGGTGTGAATGCCTTGCAAAACTGCGGGCAGAACCCCGCGTAGGTGCCAGCCAAGGAGAAAGGATGGGGAGGGTACAAATTCCTGATGATTAGCTGTGATGTTTGGCCCCACAGGGGACCAACAGTACATCCCATAGACAAAAGTTCATTTGCCACCTGCCTTTTGTCCTTCATCTGGACTAATTACGCACTCAGGTCATCAGGGCACCCTGCACCCCCAGGTCTCCACACCGCCCCACAAACAAAGCTCTCAGAAAGACAGATGTGATCTTTTCAGAAGCCTTTGAGCAGAGAATGCTGTAGGTCAGCCCCGGAGATGTGTGCAGTTCAGCGGGTGCCTAGAGTGCACAGCGCTGGCTGCAATCAATAGTGACGGGGTAGCGCACGTTTCCCTGACACTGGGTCCTGCAAACAAGGGGGTGGCAAGTAACTCATCTACGACCCATGCAACATGTCCTTCTCCCACCTTTTAGGAGGGAGACAGTGGTCTCACAGGACAACCTGTAACTAAATAATTTGCCAATTAATTCATAGGCACCTTTTAGATGCAAAATAATGAATTGAAAAGATCAATAGGTGAATTATTGATCCTGTCAAAACTCTTTGTAGCTAATTATAGCACTGAATGCCAAGTGAAGTGGCAACTGGCTACCTAGCACTCATAATAAGGTCACTAGCATGTTTACACATGCACACAAAAAGCAAACCTCTAAAACTTTCACTCACCTATTCCTAAGTCAAATCATGGCACTTGGATAGTTTGGGGTGAGGCAGTGTTTTAAATACAAACATGGATGTCACTGTCATCCAAAGTTGGGCACCCTTCTAGCAGCAGGAGGAGGCATCACCAGCATTTGTGTGCACCTCCAGCTAAGTGGGAACTTGCAGCAAGGATTAATGTGTGTTAGACATAATACAGGTCCCCAACCCAAAAAATAAAAAATCTTTGAAATGGTTTCAGAGTATCTCTTTTACTTTCACCATGTCATTTCTGTTGCACTTATGAAGGCTCTCAGAGAAATAATTCAACAACCTCAGTTTGCTCCAGCTAGACAAGTAAAAGCAGAAACTGTATTTCACCTAGAAATGAGTCTGTCTGGACCTCATCATAATTCTTGATTAAAAACAACTGGACTTTTTTAAGCTGACTGGTTTGTATATGCCAAACGTGAAACTCCAGATGATGCTGTCACATCTCAAAGTTTTCCACAAAATAAAAAACATTTCTCTTCCTTTTTCTGTAGTCAATAGGTAGCTGACAGTGGATATCTTCATGTGTGGGAGAGAGAAGTTCAGCCTCCAAACCTAACCAGAGTATTTCCAGAACATGAACTAAGGTTATTCCTGGTAGCTGAACAAGTCTGCTCTATCTTTCCTGGTATCACAAAGCAAAAAACTTCACTGGAAAAATTTATTTGGAACCAGTATGGTCCTACCAGTCCTTTCTACTTCTGTGAACTGTTATTTTCTAACAACAAATATTCATTTACAACATCCCCACCAGCTGTACCATCACCCAAATTTATCGACGCCCCACACACTGAGCCTTCACAGCACAGCACACCTTGTGGTACGAAGGACACCTNGGTAGCATGAGAAAAGAGTTTGAGAAAAGGTGATGGTGTTCTGGGGGAAGGAGGGATTTGAGCGGAAAACTGAGAATCTGTCACAGGCAATGTAAAAGAGAAAAGCTGGGAAGGAAAGATTTGGATGCCCATCCAGAAGACGTTTTTAAAACCTTGCATAATTTAACGAGAAGATTCTTTTCCCCTAACTTTAGAGTGGACATCTAAAAATGTCTCTACTGTCAGGGGAAAGAACTAGGCACTTTGGGCACAAATCACCTTATATTACGTTGACATCCAAACCACTTTAGGAGTAGCCGTCCCACGTATTTCTCTCCATTGATTACTAGAGGGTGAGTTGACAGATTGCTCAGATGGAGACATTGCAGATGTCTGCAGTTTGACAGGAGAAATCTTATTCTGCTTGTGGTTGAATCACACACCATGTTCCCATGAATGAGTCTTTGAAAGACAGGAAAATCCAGAAAGCTCTATTTCAGAGATATTTCATGGATAAGTATGATTTCTGCTTCCTATACTATCTCTCTGTGGAACTGGTCTGCGGTCTGAGAGAGGACAAAAAGGTATTTTTTCTGATGAATCAGACCCTTGATATGAAAAGAGAACATTCTGGCAGGACATAGAGTGCCTAATATTCATGAACCACTTTTTTGTCCCTTTTATTTAAATAGAGATTTCCTTGTAGCTTGCTCAGATGGCATACTCAGTGCCTCAGGCAAGTCTATGCAGCTGGCTTTACAGCTTGCAAGGGACTTGGCTACATTACAAGTGTCATATTTTCTCACAGATAAATTGTTCTTGAATAACGTTGCCTAAGTAATAGGGTATCTATCAGTATCAGCTTTGCATACCACCCTCCCCTTTTTCACCCCCCTCTTTTATCACACAGATGCATTAACTGTAACCACTGCAAAGAAGCTCTATTTACACTTTAGTTCTCCTGAGTCCCTCTTGCCATCTCTGAGGGAATGGATGGCATAGAGGATCATGTTCGTGATCATTCCACCCCCATTTCTTTTTTTAGCACCTGCTTTAAAATAATCTGGGACCACGGTGCGATGGACAAGGTTTAGTGAGTGTCCTTAGTAGTTGTTATACAGTAGGCTAGTCACTGAAAGGACCTGTCCTCACCCAGCATGCCCACTTCCAGAGCCCATTCTTGCAAGTCCTAGGACTTGTGAAGACTCCTTGGGGGAAGAGTGGGGTAGATTTTTTGCATGTGTGAGTGAGAGAGGTGTGGATTTGCAAATTGCCAGCAAGGAATTAACTTTGATGTACGCACTTCTGGTTTTATTTAGCTAAATAATCTTGCTTCAAGTGAAACACTTAACCCCCATCCTCTGCTTCACAATGCTGAGAAGGGACAGTGTGACACTAATATATAGCCATTTTTATCCTGAAGGAATTCTATCCTCCTAATTAAAACCTCTTCCTCTGTCTAAAAGATTTCCCTGATGACACAAATCACAAGTGGCATGAATGGCAGGACACCAGACTGTGTAATCTCCTCAAGACCATGGGAAGGGAACAGAGCGGACATGCGAGGCTATGACTACACTAGCAGACAGGGCACCCAACTCCCTGCCCCCAAACCAAGCTAAACAACACATTTCAAACTTGCATTATGGAAACAAGACTTAAAGTCCACCTCATCCTTTGCTGGCATCTTCTCTCTGTTCTCCGTAGCTGTTCCTCACCCAATGTGAACCCCAATCCGAGCTACCCTGCTCAGAGCTGTGCCAGACAAAATTTCAGCTACTTTTAAACGGGTAACACAGTGGTCTTCCACCAGCTCCCAAAGCCACACACTGGAAACCCTAAGAAATCCAGACACTGTGTTTGATCTCTTTTTTTTAAGACAAATTTTGAAGAAATGGCAGTCATCTGAGGCTGGGTGGGAGCAGTAAGGTTTCTTCTCCTGCGTCCACACTTCCAATAAAATGAACCCAAGCTTTACCATGAGAACCAACACAGAGAGTAACATGAGCACAGGCTCATATCTGCAATATTTGCAGCACCACATCACCCAGCTGAAGACAGCAAAATGACAAACTGATTAAAATGCCAATGGCTTGGGCAGATTTTTCTGTGTTACTGCTCACATCATTGTTACCACTAGTGGGGGCTAAAGTGAGGGCAACAACCAGGGGAAATTTTAGCCAATGTTCAGTAAAGTGGCTGCAGCCCAAGCCACCACCCAGAATGTAATTCCACTCCTCTGAAGACTCAGCAGGGTTCGTTGCAGCAGATAAACAAGTCACTCTGTTACCCTGAAGCGTGACGAATACCACTGCAAAGCTGCCTGGAGAAGAAGGGATTGAGCACAAGATCTAAGCCCACGTTCCTACCTGAGAAGGCTGATAGGGAAAAAAATAAGCCAAACCAAACATCTCAGATTTCTACCAGGAACTGTCTTTTCACAAGCAGAGCATACACTTGATTTCTGAGCCAAGGGCACCAAGGCAGGGCTGGAAACTGAATGCGCTGTTCCCGCTGATGGCTTTCTTCTTTCCTAGGCAGAAAATACTGAAGGCGCAAGCAGGGTGATTTGGGTTTAATCCACTGCAGGGCCACAGACATTGGACAAAAAAAATCTCCACTTTTTCTGGGGCCCTTCTACATGTGGAAGAAGCAGTACAGAAGCAAAACGAATACTAGTGGCCTTGCGAGAGTCCGGAGCCATTTTCCTTTCAATATAACAGCTCTGCACAGTTCTGTATCAGCACTATTTCATCTTTCCAGACCCAGCCCTTCATATCCCTGTAGTATCATTCAAATTGGCTTACTTGGGGGAAAAAAACCAAAACCAAAACCAAAACCAAACCAAGCACAAAAACCAAAACCCACCAAAAAAACCCCAAAATAAACCCAAGTAAATCCTTTGAGGTGGTTAGGTAGGAGGCAATATGAAAGCACAAAAAAAAAATCTTGTATGGTGTAGGAGTGAACTCTTCCTGAGTCGTCGGCAAGTGCCTTCCATCAGTGTTGGACTAGATGGTCTTTTTAGGTCTCTTCCAGCTCCTAATATTCTGTGATTCTGTGATCAGTGTTCTTGGGAAATAAAAAAAAATAATAAAAAAAACCAAACCCAAACAGCAACTTAAGGCTTTCTTATTATTTTTTTTTTCCCCACAAAATAGAGGGACAGAATTCCTGATAGGTATCAACAGCAACCCAGCACAGAAGACAACAACATTGTGAAATATTTCACAGCTGAAACTATATTGACTTGTGAAAAACTGAAGCCAGTTAACACCTCTTATGAGAATTTTACTCAAGAATAAAACTGGGCAAGGTGTCCTTGGGTGCAACAAAGCATTTTTAACATTTTCAGAACCACCATAAAATTTACCACCTGTCTTCTCACCCTAACATGCTCCCTGCCTCTTGAGAAAAATGCAGACCCGCAAGTGAATATTTGCATTCTCTCTGACTACCAGAGTTCAAGGCATCTGCCAGTTACACCATGTACCAAAATACAACACACATGGACTACTTGCAGTCATACACTCAGTAGTCAATGCTTCTCTTGGACTATTTATAATTCCATCTCTTGCAGAGAGAAAACAACATAGAGAGTAATGCAGGGTCAGATTTTGCCACAAAAATTCAATGTCATGCCTCCAGTTTACTCCTAAATTCAGGTCCTATCTGACTCAGATTAAATAATTGCATACCACTGATAAAACCTCATGAGCTGAAGAGCAGCTACATTCCCAGCAAATTCCAAGCAACATGAATTACTCAGCTTACTTACTCTCTGCAATAGTGGTCACAAGAGTTTTTTGGCAGTTAAATGTACTCCTCAAACCGTTACTTGCAACTGGCTTTAGTGAGTGTATATGCAGAGGAGCTATTAAAGCTCTAATATTTATGTCATGACTACCTGCACTTGATTAATTATTGCTTCTTGCTACACTTTTGTTGTTTGTGGTGCTATAGACTTGAGGCATGTATCTAGGATTTCTGTGGAGTTACTGTTGTAGGAGCTGTGGGTAGAGCAAAGGAATTTAATCTGCTGCTCCTCAGCCCTGGGAAGGTCTCTCACACATTAGCCCATCTTTCTTGCGAATAATGAATTGCACTTTTGTTCTTCCCACATGCCCACTGACGACCATTATGTAAACTATTTGTGACACCAGCAACAAGACAGAAAAACGAAACCTAAAAGAACTGGCACTTAAAACTTTGAGAAGCCACAGCCATGACTCCAAGTACCTTCAGGTCACCTCAGCCCCCAAGGAGAGTGATGTGGGGATGGCTTGCAGCAACACAAAGCAGATGTCAGAGCAGATCCTCTCCACGATTTTTGTTGCTGGGGCCACAAAGAATGCCTCCTTACTTGTTTTTTGGGGTTTTTTTTTGTTTTTTTGTTTTTTGGTTTGGTTTTGGGTTTTTTTTCCCAAGCAGCTGAGAACTGCTGTATCCAGGTATCACTTTTCCCTTGCCAAACTTCTAACTGCAACTTAAAGACCTTCATTAGCCATTTCCCATGGTTCCGCCTGGTGGGCCTATGCAATAGAAAATCAAGGGTGTTGACAGATGAAACCTGGAAAGTCTCCCTAAGCTGTTCCAGGATTTCTGACTTCAGCTGCTTGCTCTGTCAGAGATAACCATCCCATGGCAGAGTCAGCAAAAGAGATTTGCCCATCCTCAGCTTCTGCCATCAGTGGCAATGTAGCACTGCAGGGCACAAAGGGATGTTGGGCCTTGAACAAGCAGACCTTAAAGACCTCTCCACAGCAAGGTTTGTTGCTCTTTTTTGCCACATCTCTGCAGAATAGGGTTTACTTCATTGTCTACTTTCTGGCTATTAAAATTCTCAGTGGACTGAGGATTGCTTCTTCTTATATATGCAGTTTACTCAAGCACAGAGAAACTGAATATAGTCACCAGCCTTTCAGTATACACTTTCAGTTCTTGCTACCAGGCTGTCTGCCAAGTAATTACTGAACTTCTGAAGGAACAGGCAATAAAATGTAAGAGGGAAACGCAGGTGAATTCCACATCCACTCACCCTCAATAACGACGTTATTATGAGCAATATACCCATGTCAGACATACAAGAAGTGCTGGGCTCAACATGCCTTTGGATTAAACCTCTAGAATTGTGTAATAAGGCTACTAATCCCTTTTGCAATTTAAGTTCACTGAGGTGCCCCCCTTTAACCTGCCCTTTAACCCGTTGCTGGTGTAGTCCTGATACAAACAGCGACAGTGGACCATGCATGTCTGCACATCCCGATATACCAAGGTGAACCATTGGTAATCTGGGAGCGGCAGCTAACCTCACACACAGAAGCCAAGAGGCTTAAACAGCAAGCTACAACGTTTGGGTAATTGACGGTTTTCTGAGCAGCATCAGGTGAAGTGAAACATTTGTCGCCTGCTTCGAGAAATCCCGAGCAATCAAAGCCACCGACTGACAGTACTTGAGAGTCTGTGGTGGGGAGCCAGTTCTAGCAACTGACACCTACTAATGAGCAAACACTTGCTGTTAGAGAGCTGGGAAGCAGCTTTTCCAAGACACTTTCAGACAGACTGCTTTCTTGCCAAACACCAAAGGACTGTAGAGCTTCCTTTTAGAAGAGAAAAGAAGCTTTCCACTGAAAACTACAAAGCAGATTTGCAATTGCCTTATTTGACTCAGTAACTAGCTAAGTGACATAGCCTTTTTCTTGGAAAACCTAACCTTTTCTGTCTTCCCTTTGTTCATATGCAGCAAGAAAATCAGGCAAGGCAGCCAGGACCCGTGTTGTGATTTGTAATTGTAGGACTGAGAATCTATTTTCATTGACTGGACAACAGACAGAAATGGTGACTTTGCAGCTGACTCCTGGGACAGCATGTAAGATATGCATGGCATGCTGTAAGCTTTGTAGTCTCCTTTGGCAGAGGAAAATTCCCTAGATAAGGACAACCGTAGGGAAGGGAAGGAAGAACTGACTGAAAAAAATCTTACAGCAGCAGCCGTCCTCAGAGAAAGCTAAGAGTTTTGAATTAGAGTCTTCTCTTTTATGGCTAAGAGTAATTCTCTTAAGATAGAACAAAAGAAAAAACAAATGTTTAAACATCTGAACTTGAACAACTGTGTCTGTATTAAATCCTCACAGGCACAAATGCAAACAACCTCCCTTCACCTGGGTCCTTCTGGATCAAGGCATGCCTCCAGGCAGATCTTCTAATACCTACAGAAATAATGACAAACAAAGAACAGGGAGAAACTTTAACCCCTATTTGAAGGACTTAGAGGATTTGGCAAAGATTTTTCTCATCTTGAAAGTCCAGACTAGAAGTCTCTCTTTTAAAAAATAAATAGCATTATAACTTCAGAATGTCTAAATCCCCAGTGATTTACAGGTATCTTCTGCTCTGCATGGTATATCCATCTCATGTCTAAACTGAGTAAACTTCAGTAATCAGAGAGACACATTAACTGAAGGAAGGAGTTTGCCAATTTTCATTTTCTCTGACAGGTTTTTACTTCTGCTGCATGTTAAATCTCTGCTGCCTATTTGGATCTCTAAAATTTACAGGACAGCATACTCAGAAAGTTAACCTTTATTTCAGGAGTTCATAAAATGAAAAAAAAAGTATCAAATGTGGACTCAACACCCTTTCTGCAGACTAGTGTGACATACAAATGCTCTAATTTCTCACTACATTAAGTCACAAGTTAACTCATAAACTTTCTAACACTCTCACATCTACAGGCAAAGCAGATACCGCCCGATGATGAACATGCTCACCCTTCCTTCTTCTCCCTCATGCTGTGGGCAATCCTGGGTCAGAGGCCCCAGCTGACAGAGCCACCCCAAAGGATTTTTGGGTGAACTGGTGTATTTCTACCTTCTGTCTTAGGAGGCTGGTTCATACATTTCTGTGGATTCTGACAAAACCAACAGACAGCTGCAGTGTGGCCCTTATCTCTTCTTCCCACTGTGTCCTGCTCCTGTATTTCTCTCATTGTGCCCCAGAGGATGCTCCAGCACATGTCAGGACCTGGCATGAGCTGTGTGTTGGGACAAAACCAGACCTGAGTGGACAGTCACGCTTGCCCCTTGGCATACACCAAACACCCAGCAAACCCACTGCTACAGTGAGTGGAGGTACTGTTACTCCTCTTGCTTTGATGGGGGTGAAGGCAGGGAGAAGACTTAGGCACTCACTTAAGCCCAAATCAGGTAACTAGTGATGCATGCTTTCAACACGGTGAAGTATGTGATAAACACAGATATAAAAAACATATTAATAGCAGAACTAATAAAATACAGCACAATAATACAATGATCATAGGATGTAACATAAGATGTGATGTCTTTTGCAGATGGCACATATCTCATAAAAACTTCATACCACTGATGTCCAGCAGTTCTATTTGTGTCACAATTCTGACAATCCAGCCAGTATCATGTTTGATAGCAATGGTCACCTGTTTTAGACAAATAATAGCCTTTTCATATTTGGTAATTAAAGTTTCCAGTTCCTGAATCTGAGAATACAGTGTCCCACACTGGTCCTGAGGGACTGGTTGGATCCAGGTTGTAGGTCAGTATTCCAGCAGCATCAACATGAAGTCAGCTTTATGCTCTTTGTAAAGCTGTCCACAGGTCTCTAGTGACATTGCACCAGCACTCTCAGGCAGGAAAGATGGTTTTATACCAGTTGCTCCATATTGATGTTCATAGCAAGCTGCATCTGCTCTCTAGGTGGACACTTTCTGTAGAGTGAACAGTGGATTTTGCTTAATCATCCAGGAGGTTGGCAGTTCCTAGGGAGGGACAAAGAAGACTAGGGTCTTGGTTCACATCCAAGCCAAAGCAGTGGTTGATTACACTCACGGTATCTACAGTTTCCCATATTCCTTTCCCTCCAAAGCGCTGTAAAGTACCCCAGAGCCTTCCAAGTGATGAATGTTGATTTCTCACCTGATGTCCTGGACACCACACCAAGGCTTTCAAAGCATCCTACTGCTGCTGGTTCAGCACAAGAGCTTCTTCAAAACCTTTGTACTGTGGACTACCAGTGGGAGCCTGCTATTTCAGCACCTGCACATCCTGCCAGAAGTTTCTTATACAGATGCAAAATCAAGAGGCTCATTACTGCTGGCTATTAGATAGGGAAATGTTCTGTAAAGTAAGTGCTAACCTGGTAATTCTAATAAATCATTTTCTCTCTTTGTTATATTTTGCTAGCATCAACACCTTCATCCTTAAAAACTTAACTTTTTGTCACCAACAGTGTTGTACAGTAATTGCTGAACCCAGCGAAAAGACTGCTTTACATTTTGTAGAGTAAGGATTACCTGTTTGCTGAACAGTCTCCAAATCCAAAGCCATATGCAAACCACAAGCCAGTAATTCTTCATTTCTTGGCAAACAAGTTGGAATAAATATTGCATTCAGTTTTAACACTGACCTGTGTAGGTGTAAACCTCAGTTAAAAGCAAGCTGTTCAGGATTCCTTCGGAGAAGGAACACATACAAAAGTCCAGGGGGACTGCAAGCTACCAAAGTCCCTGCATTTCACTAAGTGTCCAGTCCTGTTGGGTTACCTGTTAGTTTGTTGTTATGAGGAGTCTCAACCAAATGTGGTTTTATCTAGCTAGTCAGGATTTTAGTTCCTGTGCCTTTCCGTTCTGGTCTGAGTGCTGTCTGTGGCACTGGTCTGGTCTGTCAAACATGTTGGAGACCAGTGACTCCCCAGTTCCACCACCTGGGAAACTAAATCAGGATCTTCATGCTCTGCAGCTCTCTTTGCACAACCATTTAGCTGAGTTTCTGGTGAAATCCCTTTCAGGACAACTGCGTTGTGTCAAATGCCCTCGCCAGAACTGTTGCACAGGCTTTCTGGCTTTAAGTGAAGTTAATGGGTTTGGATCAACTTTCACCACATGGACTTTGTCAAAAGATGTAGAACAACAGAAAAAGTGTGCTTTCTTCAGTTCTGAACAGACTGTGACCAATAAAACCAGACGCAGGAGCCAGTTCTGGGAACCTCTAGTGGCCGTGTTCACATGAACTGGCTTCATATTATCACCAGATTTTTCAGCGCTCTCAGTGTTATAATAGTCTAAGCTGTGGCTGCTTAACACTTCTTAACAGAAGGTGCAGCTTGCAAGGAGAAATAACTTGTGCCAATTTTACCCAGGTCAGAGGTGTTGAAGACCCTTTTTTTTTTTTTTTTTTTTGCGCATATGTCTGCATTTTATAAAATTTAGGAAAGATTTAGGAGCCCTTTTATACTTATGGATGAGATCCACATCTGTGCAGATGGGAAAAGGGAGAGGTCTAATGAAGGCCTTTTGCACAAAAATGGCTTCCACCGTAATAAACTCAACATATTCATGCTGTCAGGGTAGTTGCAGCCCTGAACCAGATGCGGAGAGTGAAGAGAAGACGTGCAGCGAGCCAGGCTGTATAGCAGCCTGAACTGCATCAGCTAGAGCTACAAAGAAGCTCCAGCCCCTTTGCTATGCCTGCTGCTAAAGCTTTTATATATGCATACGTATACATACATACCATACACACAAACTCACATTATTTCTTTAATCAGCTATTATCTTTATATCTGGTTTTCATTATGGAAGTCTTGCTAATCAAAAGAACAGCCATTTTTAGCCATACATACTATCCAGAAACACAGTATGCAGAACAAATTTAGTTTAACGTTTTAAATACAATAAAATGTAAAGAAGAAGGCATTTAAATAGAGTAGCTGGGACTTGTCTTGGAAAGAAAAATTGGAAGAATGTCTAAGGGCTGAATGTGGCTGGTATGGGGGTGGTAACTGAAGATAGCAGCAGAAGCAAGAAAAACTGTTTAAGATTAATACCAGGCCTGTAAAAAAGAATGGCAAAGCAGAACCTAAAAATAATATTCTTGGACATGCCATCGTGGGATATTTTCACATCAGAGTTCCAGGCAAAACAACAACAACAACAAAAAACCCAAACAAAAGACAAAGAATCAAAGAAAATGGGCTTCCTGATAAATTAAATAATTAAAAATTAGAGAAGACATTAGTTATGTTTTAACCAGAGCAGTAACATCATTCCAGATGCCAAAACAGGAGTCACTTCATACTGTAAATTACTTTTATAGCAACAACAACTGTACAACTAAATGAACTTATTTACTTTTGCGAGACGGGCTTTGGATAGTTTTCTGTTCTCTTGTTTTTTCACAGCCTAGGCACACTAGGCTGGTAAAAAAAATGTTAATCTAAGTTTTTAATTTGAATCACTATTAGTTGCTTTAATATTCAAAGCAGCCCTGGTAGAGAGAGAAACAATAGCTCCAAGGCAACAGAAGCTGTTCACTTTCCCTCTGCTGAATAATATTTCCCAGCCTTTCCTTCAGGCTGATGCCAAATTATGGGCAGAGCTGCTCACAGATGTTGCTAGACCCAGATGACTCTCTGTTTCTGTACCTTCTCTTCCTCCTCCAGTGCAAACGGGGAGTAAGGGGAGTTAGAGAGAGGTGTCAAATGAGCCCAGGCCTGAGCTGGTGTCTGCAGAAGCAGCTCAGTGTAACTCCAGTGAGACAGTAGGACATACAACATAGGAGATGGGTGGCAGGAGGACACTCACCATTGCAGCCAGAGGCCTTGGCATCAAGCTCTGGAGGTGCTTGAGCAATCAAGGGCATGTTTTTTTTAGCAATTAGGCTGCAGACCAAGTACACTTCTGTGAACAAGGGATCCTTGACTGCTGCATGTTTCCTCAGTGGCTCAGCATCACCACCACTGCTTTTTCTTACAACGCTGCTTGTGCCATGTGAATCCCTCTCCAAGTTAATTAGTCTGGTTTCAGTTAGCAGGATAACACCCTATTTTAAGCAAGAAAATAATTCTTTTAATTTCAGTACTGCATGAATAAATCTCCAGCCCAAAACCAGCTCCCCAATAGCTTGACCTGATGGTGAATTCATTGTAAGTGCTGACCAGGAATCAGAATCCCAACAAATTATAATGTTACAAAGATGCTCCAGCCCTGCCTATTCCAAGCTTTACAGGCTTTTTCAGGGCTCTCAACCCAACTTTTTGTCAAAGCATACCTGTGCCTGTGCCATTGCAAGAAGCTTTGCCATACAACCATGCAGAGAAACACTCTGTTGCAGCAGAAGAAACACACAAGACCACTATGGGAACTGCCTTCCCTGTGGAAGGGTGCTGATTCAGCCAGTGGGCAATCCTGCAGCAAAACCTTCTTCTAAGCTGAGCAACCCTGAGTAGCTAAATTACCAAAAAACCCCTCTGTGTCGTGGGAGATTTTTGTGTGGTAGGCCTTGCAGAGGTGGGGAAGTTTGCTAAAACAGGAGACCTTCAAAGGAGGAAAAATTAAGGCAACTTGACTTTAGGAGAGACTCTTGTTCACATCTTCATATTCCTGTTCACATTTTCCTGTGCAAAAGTTATGAGAGTGTTTAGGTTTCCTGAATTTCATTTGATGACAGAAAAGTATAAATCACATCCCAGGAGGCAACAGCATTATTTATCCTATTAATTATAATTATTTAATCTATAACTATCAATCACTAATATACCTGATATATAAGGGAGTGTTTTCCACATATTTTAAACCAGCATTTATCCTTTATGCTTCAGCATTTTAACTCAATCGATTTTCAGGAAAGAACTTTCCAGCACAATTAAACTTTGATCATGACAGCGATGTGCAGTGCTGCTCAAATGTGCACTTATTTTTGTGTTCCTTCACTTAGACAGTGATAAGCTTACGGGATGCTCAGAAACTGAATAAAGATTTCTGTTCGTCAAAGCAGAGTTTTGCAGATTTAGGGAAAAAGCCTGTACCACACTGCTCCAAAGTGATATGTGATTGGCTTAGTAAAGAGTGAATCATAAGGCATAAGCAGAAAAGGGCACATTAAAAATGAGTGACAATCCTTCCTGATTTGAGTATGTACACACAGCCTTATTATTCTCCTAGCACTGCTTGGAATTTTTGCATAAAATTTTTTGCAGCCGGGACTTTTGGTTGCTTGACAGATTCAAACTGACAGTCTACAGGTGAAAGGCTTTCTGCGACGTTACTAGTCTTTTGAGTCATTCAGGAGCATGGTGACAAGTACATATTATGTGTAGGCACTTATCAAGAGCTAAGCCGTAAAAAAATCTTCCTAAAAAATGGCTTCATTGACTTAAGCAAGTTTGTGTCATGCTTAAGGATGTGTAGAATTTAGTTCCAAGTACAGAGCTTCCTTTCATGTTTGATTGCTCATTTTTTATTCAGCAAGATGATGGCCTGTCAATCATGAGTGAGGATAAGCTCTCCTAGCACTGTAATTCAGAGAGCAGTTGTTGATTTTACAAAGTGAGGCACTAGAGCACAGCCAACCTCCTCCTCTTATTCTGGGCTTGATACCAACTTTGGAAGAGTTATTAAGAATTTAAGGCCTAAAACTGGAGAATAGCCCATTTCTTTCTTGAACATTTTAGTACTATCACACCTGTTTAAATAGTCAAATATTGCACTTTTCTTTTTTCCTGAGAGAACGGAACAGACAGAATTGTGCAGTTTGCTCTCCTGAGCATCAAGATTTCCTGAAGGGAGTAATGCTTTCTTGGTAACTCAAAAAATGTACCCTGCAGGATAGGATAAGTTCCATTATTTAGCCTATGTGCACTTATAGAGTAGTGGTTCCTGGTTTGTGTGAAAAGCCCTGCTGTTCTGCAGTAACTGAATCACATCCCCAGTAACAGGGCAAAACCCTTACCTGTTGGGGAGGCATTTTCTTCAACACCAAGCGTGCAAGTTGCTTCATAGTTTTAAGGGAAGGAGGGAAATGAGAATGCTCACAATTTTGTGTACAAGATTTAAGATCAAGAACTTGGAAAATACAGTATCCTAGCAAGATGAGAGTCAGCTTGCGGTTTTGACCCATTGATATTTATTTCTTCTTGGTAGAAAAATGTAGCATGTGTAGAAAGTTGAGGCACCCATACAAATGCTAGATTCTCTCTATGTTGCTGTGCGCATGACGAGACACTTACCATGATGAGTTTAGGGAAACCAGATTAATTCATAAAACTAGGTTACTTTAGACCCGCACAATGATGAAGGCTCACAACCCTGCAGAGAAGGAGGTGTGGTGCATTGGTTCACAGTTGTCACCCCCAGTCCACTGAGGACTGATACTGTTGTTCATCAGGTCCACAGGTCTACAGTGAATCTAGTGAATGACCTCTGGGAAATTGGACAACCATCCAGTCCCACCAAGAGACAGCAGACTGAGAAGCTTCCACCCGATCACAGTGAACATCAGGGCAATGAGCCTAAAAACACATTACTCTTGGATTAGTCTCTTAACCTCCAGATCAAGACTGAAGTTAGAGAAAATAGTCACTGAAAGGGTCAGTGACTTGGTCTTTCTGCATTATGATCTTTCTAATAACACAGTCACATACTTGATTGTGGTGGAAAATATTGTCTATCATCTTATAATACACAGAACTGTGGTCAGTGAGATGTCCTTTGGAAAAGTGTGTGACAGTTGAAAGAAACAAGCTGAAATTAGTTTCAAATCCATGTAACATCAATTTAAAAATCCAAACAACTCATATGGTCAAGACCCATCATAATTAAGCATATGATTCTATTTTCAGTTTGGTGTTTCAGCAAAATCTCTGAATTTGGCATATCACAGAATCACAGAATTGTAGGGGTTGGAAGGGACCTCGAGAGATCATCAAATCCACTCCCTCTGCAAAAGCAGGTTCCTTAGAGGAGGTGCCTCACTGTGTCATGTTATACACTTTTCAGACTGTTATTACTTTGAAATATGAATCATGATGGAAATTGCAGTGGAAAATTAGAATAAATTTTGTTTGTGTGCCATCCTCAGCAGAAAGCTATCTCACCCTGAACCAGTCCCATCATTGTGTAGGATTTTTGGGTGGCTCTTTGAAGTTGTCAATCAGTCTCACTGCAGAAGTAAAGGATTCTGGGTCACTGTCTTGGAGCTAGGTGCTTAGTAGATGCTTTGGATCTGGCCATGATTCCCATTTCACAGAGCCCTTAAAATATTATTTTACTAATTTCATAAATATTTATACAGTACGCAACAGGGAAGCAACATTCCTGATTACAAGCTACTTACAGAAGGCACTACTGCAATCCAAGTAGTAAAAACACAGATTGTTATAATTGTAATTGCTGAATACCTTGAGCTTATGGTGAATTTTAGCTCTTCTCACAGAATTATGGTGTCTTAGTCATCCTTGTTGTATTGACAGAATGTTTGGGGAAAGTCTCCTCTTTCAAATAAACCTAATATTAGTGCCTGACTCACTGATATTGCAATGTTTTGTCTATAAATATTTCAAACATCTTGCCTTTTGTTGTATATTTTATGTAACTGTTCACCTCACTGAGACTTTCTTCCTTATTGTGGTGCTTTAACCTTGGCTGGGCAGCAGTTTCCCACCAAGTTGCTCTATTGCTCCCCTCCTCATCAGGACAGGGAGGGGAGAAAAATAAGATGGAAAAACATGGGCCTAGATAAAGGTAGTTTAATACAGCAGAAGCAAAAGGCCACTCATGGAAGCAAAAGACTATTCTCTCCTTCCCATCAGCAGGTGATGTCCGGCCACTTCCAGGGTGGCAGGGCTCCAGTACACAGGGCAGTTGCTGTGAAAGACAAAGATTGTAGAGAAAAAATATCCCTCCCTTCCTTGCCCTATCTCTCAGCTTCTTACTGCTGAGAAGATGTCATATGGCATGGGATATCCCATTGGTCAATTGGGCTCACCTGTCCTGGCTGTGTCCCCTCCCTGCATCTTGCCCACCCCCAGCCTACTGTTGGAGAAATGTTGGAGGGGTGGCCTTGGTGTGTGCCAGCGCTGCTCAGAGACAGCCCAAGCACTGGTGAGTTACCAGCGTCTTGACAGGTTCCCATACATAGCACCATAAGGGCTGCTAGGGGGGAAATTAACCAAATACACTTATTTTCTTCCTCATTTTCAAAACTGAAATGATAGTCATCCTTTTAATCCCTATTTTCTCCCCTTGACCACTGTGATATTTGGGTGAGGAAGTGGACTATCAAAACACGTGGCTGTACCTATCGATGGAGCAGCAGAGAAACAGGGAGCAGCCATGTTTCCACACCCATCACGGCAGTGACAGTGACAGTAGACCTTGCAGAGTGACGCCCTTCCAGCAAGGCCAGAAAAAAGTATTCCCTCCTATTGCTCTTCTGGCCCACTCAGAGAAATCCAAGCTCGGCATCATGAAACACATAAAACATTTGCAGAAGAACCAATACTATCCTGGAAGGAAATTTTCTCTTTATTTTATCACAGACCTCTCATCTGCACTTAAATAAAATCATTTACATTATTTTAAGACTATGCTAAGATTACTATATATGAAAACATATAATGCTGAGCATGTCCACTTCTCAGCTTCAGTAATATTTGGAGACACTGAACACCTGTCCTATCCTATCCTATCCTATCCTATCCTATCCTATCCTATCCTATCCTATCCTATCCTATCCTATCCTATCCTACATTGTGGTTATCCTAGCTGTATACTCCTAAAGGTGAATAAGGAGGAGGCTTATTTGTGTGCTTATTTGTTCTATTTGTTCTAGCATTTGTTTTTTATAAAACTAAAAGTACTAAAATAAAATTATAATTTACAAAGTTAAAATAAATAGTTTGATCTGCTCTTCTACACTACCAGATTAAAAATACAAAAAATATGGGTAATACAGTAAAAAGTCTAAATCAAATCAGGCTGAGCAGCCTGTATATAAGAATTAATCCAAATATATAATCAGTATGGAGGTAGTTCTTCAGCAGAAATGCCAAGCCTCTCAGAGAACAAGAAAACCACAGTGGATTTGCCCAGTTAGCAGAAATTACAATTTGAGAAAAAAAATCATCTGCTCTGTAGTGCTTGAAGGCTTTGTGCAGGGCAGGAAAACAGGCTGACCGGGACCTCAATATTCCGAATGAGTGACTATTCCCACCTGTGAGCAGAGAGCAAGGTTGCTATTAAAAGACTTCCTTTCTTAGCTATGTCAGTGAGAAATTACATTAGCAAGAAATGTAAATTAAAAAACACAACTCCTGCAGGTAAGGCTGCAGTAATTCATAATTTCAGTAATGCAAATTAAAAATTTGCAGGTTTAGGCTAGAGTCCAAAGAAAAAAATAAAGGGGGGGGCATTTTTTCAGACAAAAGCTGTAATAAATCATATTAATATTAATATTAATANTATGTATATATATGTTTGCATGCATATATATAAGGTCTCTTTTAGCCAGTAGCAAAATGTATCTTGAGGGAAAGCGTTTACGGACATACCAACCTACAGCAGCCCTGAGGTTCCCGTGT
>VXBZ01001323.1:454413-472348 GCA_013399135.1 Heliornis fulica
CTTCCCCCCCCGTCCCCTGCCTGCCCTGCCCTTCCCTTCCCTTCCCTTCCCTTCCCTTCCCTTCCCTTCCCTTCCCTTCCCTTCCCTTCCAAACAGAAATGTCACTATCCCCATCTGCTGCCCCTGAACTCCCTGTGCTGGCAGGAATGCGCAGGCAGAGCGAAGCAGTTGAAATTATTCATCATAATGTGCTACGCTGACACTTCAAAGGCAATTCCTAGCATTTTCTACTGAGGAGAAAAAAAAATTAATTGTAAAAATAAGGATTTTCAAAAGGTATTAATGCTGCTATGTTTCTCTTTTGATGCCTCTTACGGAGATCAGGATGCATCTCCTGCCTCATCGAGTCCAACTCCTCGCTGCAGACACCATGTAGGTTATTTGTTCAGAATAAGTATGTGTGGTTTTTATCAGATAAGCTAACTGGTGACTGAGGGATTGCTTATGCCTTCTAGTACATTCCTGGAAATAAGATGCGCTCTTGTGATACCTGAATTATGTGGGATTTTCTTTGTGTGTCTACCTCAATTGATGTTACAAGCCAGCAAAAGTCTATGTTGTTGTGGCCAGCAGGATTTCTCTTGTTTGAAATTATGCATGCTTTACTGTTTTTATCAAATGAAATGGTAATAACACAGCTCAAAAAGTATGTGCTTTTACTGGAAAACACATTTTACAGGAACTGCTTCTTCTGATAATTACATATTTGGCGACAGAGGGTGAGGGGGTGAAGAAAAGCTATTTTCCCATCTGCAGCAAGTCCTGACAGCCGCTTAAAAACAACAGTAATGAGGGGAGAGAAAAAGAGATCTTTGAGAAGGCTTTAGATATTCATTTCAGATAAGTATGCAGCAGGGGAGGCCTTCCTTGATTTATTTCGGTTGGCAGGGGAGCACAGAGCTCACTGGAAATCCTGGCAAAATACAGGTACCTCGGGACATGTGCGTCTCACTGAATACTTTAAGCAAGAAATTAATGCTTAGTGAATTGTTTACTTCTCAGCGTTCACACCATTCCAACTCTGGACAGAGAAAGGCCATGAAGAAGTAAAAGATGGATCAAAATTTACTGACCCACTAAATTGAAGAAAAGGGAAACATTCAGATCCATACTCAGGGCTCTACAGTGAAGAGAAGTCTACTTAAAATTAGGTGGAAAATGAGGGGGAAAAGTTAAATGATAACTGTTGTCAACTCCAGACAACAACAGGAGAAAGGAAAGCCTTGTAACAGTTCTGGCCTGGGAAACAGACACCCAGAGCAAAGCGCTATCACAGGGATTTCAGGGTAAGCTCTTTGCCTGACCTTACATCTGGCAAATACTTGTCTCCTCTTGCCCATGGGGGGAACATGGTGCTGCAGCCACCAGCACTGCAATGAGTGGAAACCTTGGGTCGTGCTCAGGAGAGGGGTTGAGGCCTTTGAAAGGTCTTTGCTCTATAAAGTTGTGGCTCCTGCATTCTGCCTCACATTGCTCTCTCTTGGAATGTGTAACCATAACCCCTCAGCTGAAGATCAACACTATAAAAGTCTGTGATGCAAGCTACTGAGTGCATGTGTTTATCTGAAAATGTCCCTGTTTAGACACAGAAATTCTGTCTCTGCCTTTATGTACACTCTATTTTTCTGTAACATCCATAAGGCATTAAACCATGTGCTTCTGAAAAACAGAGCATGAGAATGTCTGTTATTTCCAGGAGCTGTTAGCCTCTCCTACCTGTAGTACTTGCAACTTAATAAACAAAACATTTCTTCTAACACCCCAACTAATTCAGAGCAGCAAAAACTCAGAACATTTTATCAATAGAAACTGTTTTGAGGCTTCACTTGGTGGTTTCTGGACATTGTGAAATGGGTACACAGGGACATCATGCAGTAAGATGTTCCCTAGACGACCATTACTACTGTTTGAAAAGAACAAAACAGAAGAAGAAAAGTAGGAATTTGTTAGCAGGCTCTCTGGCTCTTTTTGATTGATACTGTAAGGTAAGAGGAAACTGATTGTGACTACGACAACTTGGTTCAAAGATAAGCAGGAGCTGCTGTGATACTTGGTTGCAGCCTGCTCCTGAAACGATCTGTGGATGGAGGACAAGCAGAGATGATTTGTCATTGCCACTTGGAAGTAATCATGGCTTCTTGTTGCCATAATAACACAGTTCTGCTTCTTGTATTTGTACTGGCTTTTGATGAGAGGGGACTCTTGATGAGCCACTCTTGAGGAAAGGTGTTTGGAAAGTCATCTGTCAGAAAAGAACCTTGGGGTGTTGATTGACAGCCAGCTGCACACGAGCCAGCAGTATGCTCAGGTGGTAAAGAAGGCCAATGGCATCTTGGCTTGTCTCAGAAACAATGTGGCCAGCAGGTCTAGGGAAGTGATTGTTCTCCGGGACCCACAGAATCACAGAAGGGTAGAGTTTGGAAGAGACCTCAGGAGACCTCTAGTCCAACCCCGCTGCTAAAGCAGGATCACCTAGACCAGGTTGCACAGGATCATGTCCAGGTGGGTTTGAACATCTCCAGAGAAAGAGATGGCACAACCTCTCTGGGCAGCCTGTCCCAGTGCTCTGTCACCCCCATAGTAAAGAAGTTCCTCCTCATATTTAGGTGGAACTTCTTATATTCAAGTTTGTGTACATTGCCTCTTGACTTGTCACAGAGCACCACTGAAATTAGTCCGACGCCATCCTTTTGACATGCACCCTTTAGCTATTTATAAACACTGATGAACCCCCCTCTGAGTCTTCTCCAGACTAAACAGACCCAGCTCTCTCAGCCTTTCCTCATATGAGACGTGCTCCAGTCTCCTCGTCATCTTTGCAGTTCTTGGCTGGACTCTCTCCAGTAGTTCCCTGTCCTTTTTGAACTGGGGAGCCCAGAACTGGACAAAGAACTTCAGATGTGGCTTCATCGGGGCAGTGTAGAGGGCCAGGATAACCTCTCCCAACCCACTGGCCACACTTGTCTTAATGTACCCCAGGATGACAACTCTCTTCCTAAGGAGCAAATCTTATACTCCATCAAAATCTTACTGAAGATCTATGTGAAGGCACAGAAGAGAGGTAAGATGGGTACTACATCTGGTTGCCCAAGAGGCAGAAGCCACAGTAAGAGCTTTAGACATGCTTTTGGTAACTGAGAAAAAAAAATCAATCTGTTGGGCAACAACAGTCCTCCTGCTTCTACGGGAGAGATCCTGTGTAGCCCTTGCCCTTCTGAGCGAGAGCTGAAAACATGCTACAAGGTTGTGGTTACAGCTCCAGAGGGTTAAATTCAGCCATATGGGATCCATGTATCTGGGAACAGGTTCCACTTTGAATGTTACTCACATCAGCTAGTACCTCATAACAAATTGTTTCTTCTCTGGTTCAGCTCTGTCCAAACAGAGAAGAAAGTTAGGAAACCTCTAAAGAGAATTAGAAAGTAACAGGACAATCATAAAACATTTCTCAAATTGATTTTACAAGCAAGGTTTATTGGTAAAAGAAGTTAAAAAGGCAATAGGCTTTCTAGATTCAAATGCTGTTACATTTGGTGTATTGGCAAACTTCTTATTCTTGCACTTCAAAACTTCAAAATTTCTTGTATCAGTTTAATGCAGTCTGAAGGACTTGGCTTGTCTCACAGCACAGCACCAAAATGCAGTCCTCAGCCTGACATCCAGTCAGGGTTATTCCATGGATTAATCAGGATGCCTGATTCCCAGAGACTTTGTGTACTGGCTGAGCATCTGATTAAAGCAGTGCTCTAAATGGATACGACTATCCACTGTGTAGCTTATCAAGATAGTACATGGTGTATTCAACTTTGGGAAAATTAGTGTGCTTATTATTTCACAGCTTGGATTCCAGTTGGTTGAAGAAGTGACGTCTGCATTTTGTAATTATTTGAAATACTCGTTGCATTCAGAATGGGTCTTGTTTTACTATCATGGTAATATTCAAGCATATGATCACATTATTCTCAGAATCATCAGAGAATCCTTGTAAAATAATGTTGTAATTGCCCTAAAACAAGCAAGGGAAAAAAATTAGTACATAATGCTGCCTGCTCTTTTCCAAGTAGCTGCTGGGAATGGTTCTGGTGTTTTGCAGCAGTGAGTTACTTTGTCCCTGATGAGAAGCAGTAACCTCATTACCCCCTTTAGCTTAGTTCCAGAAAGGATTCAGTCCTCTCAACACTTCCATTCTCTGCTGACTTTCTGACACCTTCTTGCCCCAAGACCCATACACAAACCATAGGTAGTGGCAATAACAGTCCAGTCCTAGGAAAATCCTCCTGGCTACTGACTAGTCCACACAATTTCTGACCAGACTTGTACCTGAGTTTGCTGTACTGGACAGTCCATCCTTTTGTTTTCAATTATAATCATGTATATAAATATAATCATATTTAACTTCTATTCAGCCTTGGTGGTGTTTACCAAAATCATTAACTTATAGTGATGTGAATACATCAACATCTGCTTGATGAAAGCTATAACAACCTCATATTATTATTGGTAGCAGAAGGTTTGTCCTGAGTTTGGACATGATGTCAAGTTTAGTTTGAAGTACGTTAGAGAGATGAGAATGGGAAGGAGGACCCATGTGAGAAGAGTGCTGTAGTCAATCTTCAGTCTCTCATCAAAGCACAGACAGAACTTCACCTAGTGTGAGGTCTCAAACTGCCTACTAAAGTCCATAACCCTTCATCTGAAGATCAACACTATAAAAGTCTGTGATGCAAGCTACTGAGTGCATGTGTTTATCTGAAAATGTCCCTGTTTAGACACAGAAATTCTGTCTCTGCCTTTATGTACACTCTATTTTTCTGTAACATCCATAAGGCATTAAACCATGTGCTTCTGAAAAACAGAGTATGAGAATGTCTGTTATTTCCAGGAGCTGTTAGTCTCTCCTACCTTAAGACCGTGAGGTCTCAAGCTGCCTACTAAAGTCACATTGTCTGAGCCCAGCTCAGCTCCCTGCATGAAGCATGTCCCTGCTGACTATCAGGATACTACTTGCCTGAACCTTGTCTGTAAGCCCAGCTCTAAGTCAGACATGCTTTCTTGCAGCACACATTGCTATAAGCAATACTGGTCAGCTCAGCATTCCTTCCATACCCACCGCTTTGCTTATCAATATGCAACAGCCTGATCCATAAAGCAGCATCACCCTGGGGTCAGCTCTTGTCTATCTACCCACCTTCACACCCGCACACAGACAGGCTTCCGTAGGCATCAGGACAGAAGGTAGCTTGGTGGAGCCTACTGAATCGAGGTCTTACCCTACCCTTTTTGACACTTGTCACCTTCCTCTTCTTGTACAGCAAACTGGGGAGGAGCACTTGTGAGCTGAAGGGCTCTTAGGACTAACATAAAGCCTGGGAGACTTGCAAGAATTGATAATTTATACCACAGGCTATGATGAGGGGTCTTCCTGGTTTGGCAGAGGAATCAGGATACATCAGGAAGTGTCAGTCAGGCCTGCTGTAACCACCTCATCTATAGGAGGATTGCTAATGGCAGAGGACATTCTTGCCTACTGCTGCCTCTGGGGCTAGAAGAAATGCTGGGCTGGATGGAATTCAACACTCTTAGAGGTCCATGAGCTTTGACTTAAGGGGAGGCTGGAGATTTTGCACCAGTAGGAGCCGCTTAGTGACATTTGTGGGGATTGATAGGTATGGGAAGGGTCTTGGGAAGGCTCAGGTAGCTGATGAAGCAGGTGGTGGATGAAAGTGAGCTAACCTGGGGCCTGGTGCTGCTCCCAGTTAATGCTGGAGCATTGCTTTTACTTTTGGGTATTGTTATTCCACTTTAAATCATTGAAAAGGCTTTCAAGGAGGTACACACCAGCACGTGAAATGAACATAAAGCAGAACAAAATGGGCAGAAAGAATATGTATGGATTTACTCAAACAGGTAAAAGGAAACACATTTTAGAAAGCAAAATGGCATTATTAGGGTTATATTAACTGTAAATATATCTGTGGTGTTTTATTTTTATATTAAAGGAGAGATAATAGAAGAATAAATGGATAATGGAAGAATAAATAACCTGAGAACACCCAGCATTTCTGAGATGCTACTAGTCTGAAGTCATCACTTCAAGCACAGGAAAGTTTTCTGACATTTCCTTTTGCTGTTTTTGACAGTTTGGGTGAACATGTCTTTTTAGAAAATATACACATATAAGTATATGATTTTACTATTTATATTTCTTTATATAAAATACTGAAAGTACCTTTGGAAATTTTGTTCTTGCACCTTTAATATCAAATGATGTTGCAACTGTTTCTGTAAAAGAGAGAGAATTATAATATAAATGGTTAATCATAAAGCCATCAATCAACTTCCTGAATAACTTCAAAGCAATATGGCATATCTTTCAGCAACAGTGCCAATGCAATTTACACTTGCAGTGACAAAGCCCTCACCTGTCCCTTTTCCCAAAGCTCTGCCTATTTGTCTAAACCACATCAGAAAATAGAAATTAACCACGATGCTCCTGCAGCATTTCCTACAAACCCATCCTGTGATTTAACTTGTAATTGTAGTTCAGCTGAACGAGAACCAGAGAGCTGATATTCATTTTTGAAAGAGAGGAAAAAGTTGATTATTTTGACTTCCTTGTAGGTTTTTTTGGCCTTTAGTCCACATCCTACCTGAATTCTCTAGATCTGAGTATGTGTCAGGTTAATGTTGGTTAGAGCCTACAACAGGATTGACTCTTCTTTAATTAAAAAATAAACATTATTCGTGGGTGTAGAGGATCTCTCTAAAAACCCATCCAGGCATTTATCTAAATAAGCTGTGTTCTGGATAATAGTAGTTTTCCTAGCTTCTCTCAATTTTTCTGTACAGTCCAGTCAAATGCAGCATTATCATGTAGTTTTAGAGACATTAACAATAAAAAATGTTATAATGAGATGAAGGATATTAGTAATTCTGATTTATATAGATGGAAACTGTAATACAAGGACATTAAAGCACAGAATTTGGAAAAATCTCTATTTAAGTGAGGTTCTGGCACTGGAGAACTGCCTGTTCTAAGCAAAGTGAATTACGTCTACATCATGGAGAGAAAAATCTGTCTGCACGGGCTGATCAATTAGTCCCTTAAGGAATCTGCTTAGTGGTGAAAAAGGGCTGGCAGGATATGTCCCTGTTGTGGAGGGAGCCTGCCAGGCAAGGGAAAGGCACTGTATATTTTCTGCACCAACCTCCTTTCAGCCTTCCGCACACTGAATATTCATCGTCGACTCCGCTGCAGAGGACTTCTTTCCAGTTTAATGCTTTAACACCATCGTACCACACATTGAAGACAATCTTCAAAAAGGTGATGTCACTTCCTAGATAAGGCATTGCACATAAGAAGGAGGTAGCAGGTGGAGAGGGTAAAACATATATTCAGGCATGCTATTTAAATAAAGTCTGTTTTTCTCTGAAATACAATTTTTTAAAGATTCCCCCCCCAAAAAAAAAATTTAAAAATAGGTGTCTTGAAAACTATCCTATTTCCAGAAGAAAACCCAAGCTGTTTATTAACAAAAAACATCGTTCTTAAAAAAAAACACAAACATTTGAGTGAACAATATAAAAATCTGTTTTAATTTCTTCTGCAAAGATGACAGTTTCTCAGCTTAACCCAAATAAGTACTCAGATGAGAATGCTGAGGGATCCCACACCTATAGTTTTAAGCAGGTGTTGCAAACAAACTGTCCTGGATGCCAACATAAAGTAATCTTTATCTTTTAGTGTGCTGTAAAAGCTTGTCTGCTTCTTCCAGACAAATGCCTGAATATCTAAAGTGTCTCAGATTTGCAGGTACAGTGCCAGTTAGGCATGCAGAGCTCTGGTAACCGCTCAAACAAGTAAAACTGAAACACACTTATTTCCTTAAATCACCATTTCTGTCTGCCACTCAGGTTTATCTATACCATTTTTAATCACAGGAACTGATCTCCTTCATAACTGGACAGTTAGGATAAAGTGTTAACTTTTGGGGTTGGTTTTTCTTTGTTTTTTTGGTGTGTTTTTCGTTGTTTTTTGTTTCCATGGAACAGTAGGGATTGGAAGAGACCTCTGGAGATCATCTAGTCCAACCCCAATGCCAGAGCAGCATCACCTAGAGCAGGCTGTACAGGACAGCATCCAGCTGGGTCTTGAATGTCTTCAGGGAAGGAGACTCCACAACCTCTCTGGGCAGCCTGTTCCAGTGCTCTGTCACCCTCACAGTTAAGAAGTTCCTCCTCATGTTTAGGTTGAACTTCCTATATTTCGGTTTATACCCATTGTCTCTTGTTCTGACACTGAGCACCACTGAAAGTAGACTGATGACATCCTCCTGACACCCACTCCTGACGTATTTATAAACACTGATAAGATCCCCCCTCAGTCTTCTTTGTTCTAAGCTAAAAATTCCCAAGTCCCTCAGACTCTCCTCGTAAGAGAGATAGATGTTGTAGTCCCCTAATCATCTTCACAGCCCTTTTTTCTACCCTCTCCAGTAGCTCCCTGTCCTTCTTGAACCAGGGAGCCCAGAGCAGCACACAATATTACAGATGAGGCCTCACCAGGGCAGAGCAGAGGGGGAGGAGAACCTTCACAAACAGCTGGCCCAGTTTTCATCATACACCCCAGGATACCGTTGACTTTCTTGGCCATGTGGGCACACTGCTGGCTCGTGGTTCACCTGTTATCTACCTGCACTCCCAGGTCTTTTTCCACAGAGCTTTTTTCCAGCAGGTAAGCCCCTAACCCATGAGAGACTAATTATCTAGTCAAGAGGGACTCACTTGGAATCCAGGTAAGATTGGTGCTCCAGACAGATCTGTTCACGATGCCGCAAGGTGTCAGACTAAACACGAACATATGAGCCGTAGAATCTACAGGATAAAAAATTATTTCCTATTTGTTACTGTGAATAGACTTCTCCAAGAAAGAAAAAAACCCCATGCACATACATATACACACTTACAAGTAACACACACTTTTAAAGTTTTAATATAAGGTGCATACTATAAAATTGTCTAATATAAATATCCATAGTAAATATTAAACAGATATTTAAAATTATGTTTCTAATTATTTATATGCTTCAAAGGCAAAATTAATATTGTATTTCTCTGAGATTAAGTAGTAGGAAAGTTAATTGGGTTGATAATATTTTGTACACAGTTAGAGGGAAAAGTACCTCTATTTCCCTTGTGAGTTATACAAATTTCTTATTAGCCTTAAGCCAGCATGGTCCTCTGCTGAAAATATCCTAACTAATACGCAAACCAGGGAATCTATATAAACTTGCTGACAATAGCAAAATATGTTTTTAATGTACCAGCATATTTTCCAAGACAAGCCTTTGAGTAGATTTGCTTTGTGAGTGACCCACCTAGCACTGTACGACACAGCATCAGATGTGGTATGATAAAGCATCGCATAATGTTTATATAATCAAATTTAGACCACACTAGCTGGTATTTTATTAAAAAAAAAAAAAATCATTCAGTGATGGACTTTGGAAAGATTTTCAAACAGTATTTTTGTTTTCATTTTTTTTTATATTTTTAATTTTATATTTTAGGTTTAATTTTTACATTTTATAACAATGTTTTTAAATAAGTCTGTTCAATTCATCATGCTTTTGCCCTCCCTCACATTCTGATGCTGAGTAAGTGCTCTGCTTGCTGCAGGCTTGTAGGCAGGGTGGAGAAGGGTTGCTCCTCATGCCAGCCTAGCTCTATGATGTCAGGAACAAACAGGGGGTGGCAGAGTGATTTACAGTGAGGGGTTCTGTCTTCCATTTTGAGGAGTAAAGCAAGGTTGTGCAAAGGGAAACTGACTATTGTATCTGCTTCTCAGATACAGCTATGCACAGGAAATTATGACAGGAGAAAGGGCAAAGAAAACTCACCCACAGTCTCAGAGGTTTTGTTTGCAAACTTAGGTACTGCCACTTTTACCCTTGCTAAATTTTTAAAGTAAAATCTAACACAAAGCAAAGTACCCAAAATAAGCATCCCTCCTGTGCCTCGGTTTATATAGCTATTTTACAGGTGATATACACCAGTAATGCATACAGTTTTCCAAAAAACCTGGGCCTTTCCTTGGGCAAAGTCTCCTCAGAAGGCCAGCTTCTGGCCAAGGAGCCACATGGGCACATGAAGCTTGTTCAACATGGACACCAAGGAGGAGCCATGTTGTTGAAGAACTGACCAAAAAATCTCAGTGAACCACACAGATCCAGTGGCCTACAAGACAGACACAGCAAAGAGGGACACACTATACTGTCCCAGAGCCTAACTGATCCTCCAGCCTGGCAGAATATCCTCTCCCCTCTTAGTTTTCCTCTATACATAGAGCTTTTCATTGCAATATATTGGTTAAATCACCGTGGATAATTTATACAACACTGAACTTGCAAAATAAATGTAGATCCCTTTTCTTCTAATATTTCCTGAATCAAAGCATGCCTGCTTTAAACGGGAGTAAACTCCTCTTTTAGATGCTACAACCAGCTTTGTGGTAATATTTATTCCTATGCAGTATAATTCTTATAAAAGCATAATTAATTAACAGAAATATACGCCAGCTGAAGAAAATTATTTTTATTTTTCTGCATTCTCAAAGAAACAAATTTGAAAGAAAGTTCACATTTCCTCAGACTACAGTAATTATTGTCTAAATGACAATAAGAAAAGAATAAGCTATATTTTACTTACCACAAAAACTATATGACATTTCCAGATCTGACGACATACAAAGAAATTCACTGGCTCCAGGGGTGAATAAAATGAAAAGACAAAGTGCGAACATAGTTACTTTTTTGGCCCAGTACTCAGTGGAACCAAAGTTGGTTTTGAAGAAAGAGGAACAAAAATCCAGCACAGTCATCCCCAGTCACATGTCTTCGGGGAATATTCAGTTATTTTGTCAAAGTCTCTGTAATCTTAACTAATCCTACTGCAGCACTATTAGTTATTGTCACAATAAATTTGGTGAAGAAAAAGAATTTCTGCTTCTGTTGCTACATTTTCCCCAGATAACACAGCTCAAGCCACGAGTAAAAAATGAAAGAGAAAACTCTGTGGAATGGGGAAGTGAGGAGAAGTAAACTTACGATTACGAGGAGCACATATAGGGCAAATTGAGTTGACTCATCAGACATAAAATTTACATTATTACAACCACTCACAGAGTTTCCTGTACATAATAAGGAACAGAAAAATCCACAGATGATGAAAACTAAGTTCACTCATTTATTGATATGGTAGTCAATAACTCTCAGGAGTTTTCAGAATTAATCCCTCACAAAGCTCACCATGCTTTAAGAACACACAGGCACTCTGGAGGAATATAATTACATGATGTATCTCCAGATGGAAGTGAGGACAGCACCTGAATGCAAACATTTGACATGTTGTTGAGTAGCACCATCTTCAGCTACCATCTTCAAGGATGTATTTCTATAAGAACAGAGAATCTCCCTGTCACCACTGGAGATAGGTCAGGAGCCCCATTTTAATCTGGGATGGCGAAAGCAAACTAAGTTGCATATTTTGATACTCAAGTTTGAAACACTGAAACAAAAACACTTTTTTTTCTGTTGGATATCAAAATTATTTCTGTCTGCTAGTGTAATACACAAAGAATAACATTTTATAGGTTCATTGTATAGGTTCTGTGGACTAAACTGTGTCAGCTTTTACTGCGCAAACCCAGCAATATTGCTGATCCTAACTATGGAAATAGATCCAAAAAAGTCCAATACCTGATTCAACAGAGCACAACCACCATCTAACTGACAGGAAATGCATTTTGGGGTGGTTTTATTTTTCTTAATACAATAAAATAAGGAAACTTCTTGAAGCTATGGAACTTACGTAACTTAATCAGATTATTTTCCCATGGGTTACCTACCTGGATTTGTATGTACGACTGCAGGCTCCTCTTAGATCAGAAATTGTATTTGTTATGTAAAAGAATCAGCACTCACAATAGGCAGGTATTTGGGTTTGTTCTAAGCAGAAAACTTGACAGAAATTACTTACAACAAATATAACTTGAAACTGCTCTGACTCTCCCCACTGTCCATCACAGTGTCTAAAAGCTTTTATCCTCATAAATTCTGTGCACATCTGGGTAATATTTTACGTATTATAAAGTATTACATATACGTAAACAGAAAAAGACTAAGACATTTATTTTCAGAAGTCCAAACTTGTAAAAGAAAAGACAATATTTGAATAGTGACATGCACAAAAACCTGACTGTGTTCAGAAGAATGGGAGGGAGTGAAAATTCTATTAAAACTACCTAAAACTACCATATAATGAGCAAATGCTTGTATAAATTCACAAATTAAGATAAAAATTTGAAATTTGAATATGGCTAGAGAAATATTTTTAGTATTTTCAAATCTTTCTACAAACCACAAGAAGAGTCCCACTGGCCTGACAAGAAAGAAACTTCTAACATTTGGATTTTAGCTGGGAATTCAAAGTTATACAACTTTCCTGACAGATCTCCAGAGTATGTACATACATTGCATGCAGACTTTTACTGTTGTTCAGCAGGATGCTATAAAACATATAAACCTTTTGTGATCATAGCAATAATACAATTATTGCTGTAAGCAAATTACAATTATTACAATTCTACAATTACAAGACTGTAAAATAGTAGAATTGTACAATTACAATATATACAATTATTACTGTAAGGAAAAAACTCATTCACTGTGAGGGTGACAGAGCACTGGAACAGGCTGCCCAGAGAGGTTGTGGAGTCTCCTTCTCTGGAGACATTCAAGACCAATCTGGACACATTCCTGTGTGATTTAGTCTAGGTGGTGCTGCTCAGGCAGAGGGGTTGCACTAGATGATCTTTCAAGGTCTCTTCCAATTCCTGACATTCTGTGTAATTCTGCTTCAAAATGGCCAAATTTTGCTTAAAAATAGTAAAATAATATATAAAATACTATAAAAAATAGTGTAGTGAAATTGTAGTGAAATTGAAATAAACGAGAGTTGGAAGAACAAAAGGAGTAATGAGATAGCCACTAAGAAGTGTTAAAACAGCCACTAAAAAGAGCTGCCTTGCACATGTACCATCACCATGTCAAAAAGAATGTTCCTTTCAACCAAAATGCCATGGTCACTGATGTGGGGTGAGTCTCACCGGCGAGAAGCCCAGCCAGACTCTCTGCTGAGTCTTCTGCCAGTCCAACAGATCTCGCAAAAGTCACAGGTCAGTTTGAAGTAGGCGTGAGAGGGCACTGACCATACCCTATTGACATATAAGATGACCCAGCTGCAAGCACGTTCCTCTGCAGCCGGACTTGTACTGTGTTGCACAGCGCATCGGGAGACTGAATCACTCATAGACAGACTGGAAAGAGCACAGCCGATTTACAATATTCAATTTAAAAGCTCCTTTTGACATAACGGATGAGAAGCTATCTGCTGAAGTCCATGAGTTTCTAGATCTGGTTCAACAGTGTTGTTTGAGGTTTGTGTTTTGTTTTTTTTTTTCCAGATCCTTGCTGCAGTAAATGATGTAGACGAGGAATGAGTCCCCCCTGGTGGCTTAGGCAGACAGACACATGGGGAAACCAATTCCTCTCCTGTTCTTACTGGACTTCTATTGCACAAGTCTATTGTAAGGCTTAAAAAAAAAAAAAAAAGTATCACTAGGTTCCATTCTAAAGGGATCCGGCTTGCTAATGGGAAAAGAGGAACACTAAGTTCTAATGGTATCAGGGCCAGAAGATCACTTATGATCATGATCATGATTATAAAGTATACAACATTGACCTTTGTGTCTTGCCAAACTGCCCTTAAATCAAAATAGCCTCAATCTTTTTTAAATCTTTTCAGCAAATTCAGTTTTATGTGTTTGTGGCTTTTGATGTCCATGCCGACACCATTCATAGAACTGACCTCTTATGATGACACTCGCTGAAGCCCCAAACTAATTCAGTCTGGGTGTGAGGAGTCTACCTCGTTCCTTCCTCACCAGTAGGAAGGGCACTGGGAAGGAAGGATAGAAACTTCTATATAGTTTATTTTAGTAAATACTCTTCCTAAACTTTTCCTATATGCTCTGATCCAGATGGGAAGTGGGAAAAAAAAAAAAGGAGAAAAGGAAAGAGCTATCCAACAGTGTTACTTCACTAGAGTTTTGTGATAATTTACTTATTCTGAAATCCTTTGAAACTACATTTAGTAGGGACCAAGTGTCCAGTTAACAGTGCACAAAATAAATGCAAGTCTAGAAAATTTAAGACTTCATACCTATGACTTTTCATTTCGTCTACATCTGAGGCACTGAGAGTAACAGTTTAACTCCAAGCCTCCTCACCGATTTGTGGTTAAAATCCTTAAACTGATTTATATTTTTATCTTCTTTCTCAATACATATAAAAAGTGCTTAACTTACTTGTGATTGCTTTTCAAAATAATCACTTTGTATTCGGATTGTTGGCTGCAGATGTGTACTTCGACCAGATAATCACTTATAAGTCACTGAAATCTCCCTCAGGAAAGATTTATAATATACATTATCATAATACCCCATCACAGAAAAAATAAATAACACTATACCAGTACAGCAACGGAATGTACTCCATTTCAAAGTGATAGACAGAATCAAAAATGATGTCCTATTTCTTGGCATGTACAGAAACCTCCTGTTAACAGAAAACTTTTAAGATGTTAAACACATTTATTCAATAATGAAAGAGACATTAACGATTTCATTTTCCTTGCAGGAACATTTGTGTCAGTGTTGGAAGTAGAGCTTTGTGCAGCTGGAAGCAGGCAACTTACTACTTCTGATCTTGGGTTTAGGGTTGCTGCTGTAGACACTCCAATATAGAGGGGCTATAGATGAGGCATTAGGCACATGTTCGCAAAAACACAGTTGGCAATCACAACAGAAAATTGAAGCAACTTGTGGATAAGCCTCTCTTCCCAAGCCCTCTCATCCCATTTATGACAATGTTTATAGTGGAAGTAGAAAGTCATGCCCAGGGATGCTGGAAAAGGTAGAGGATCTGGCTTCTCTACATGAAGCTGATGAAGTGCTTGAGGATGCAGGGGATTGGGGGGGTGTGTCTGACCCAAGAGCAGGGGACCAGAACGTATCCAGCAGTCAGTTGGTAACATTTTAATAACCAAGAAAACACTGCATAAAGAAAGAGAGCGATGTGCATTATTTTGTATATATATATATATAATGTTGTATGCACTTTGGCTTAGTGTTTTGATTTGACTAGATCACATCATTAAACCACTGGAGGCTATGAGGGTGAAGAAAATACAGACCGGGTGGCATCCTGTGGAAATTATTATTTTGGAGACAACTCTGTGTCTGTTGCCAGTAGGCTTACGGTTTATTCTTTGCAAGCCAGGTTTGTGATTAAAGGTTATAGTTATACTCTAATGCATACACCATCAAAATTGTCAAGAAGAGAAAGCAGAGGGTGAAGGGAGAACAAAGGGCTGTGTCCTACCTGAGGCTGACAGAAAGTACACCACAGCATCACAGTCCACCCTGGTATTCCAGAAATGGAGACAGCTGGACATGGTTTACAGCCATTTGCTCTTGTTCTCTGTTCTTCCCTGCTTAAAATAGCTGCAGGCTGAGGTCTGTATAGCTGTGGGATAATCTTATTATAGTGGATCCAACTCCTAGCTAGCACACTTGTCCCATTTCTCTGGGGGGCTGCAGCAGAGTATGTTGTACATGGGGACATGGAGAAATGCGTGGCATGACAACAGGATTCTGGGGCAACCGAATCACAGCAGCTTACCAAGTTTCCACCTATTAAGTTATACTGAGAAACTGTAATTATTCACATGTGTGCTCTTCATTTTTACTGCACAAACAGAATTTCATGAAGTTGCCATCACCTAAATTAGGCTCCTGCAGTACCGTGCAAAAATCTACTCAGATTTTCTTCATCTCTGCCAGTGTGATGGCTTTGGTTTGTAATGAAGCGAGCTCTGGTGAAATTAGTTACCTTTTGATCCTCGAGAGTGTGATTAAGAGTGTGAAGTACCTCAGAGCTTTAAAGATTTCTCTTTAAAGTATCAAAAGGGGATGATTTTCTCATCAGAATATTTTACATGTGCAAGAAAAGGCTGAGGGTTGTGGGATAATTTTTAAAAAATAGCATTAAAGAATGACGAGAAGCACTGTGCCTTATAATTAAGAACAGAGAGGGTCTAATGAATAACACTGTGGACAAAGCCGAAAACTTGAGAAAAAAGGAGAGGGCCACTGGCATGAAAATAACACGTAGTCAAAGGTCGGAAAGAATTTGTGTGCATCCTGCCTTGATAAAAATCAGTCCTCTAGGGCCTTTTATGGAAGCTCTTAAGGCCAGAAAGGGATAGGAAGCAAGTGCCAAGGAAAGAGCCTTGAGTTTTTTCGTACATTCTTGCACTTCACACCAGGTTGAGTGAAAGCAGAAGATGCAAGACCCAGGTCTAAGGGAGAAGCAGTCTGTTGGCACTGAAGGCTGTAGGGGCTTTATAGGTGTGGCCTTGCAAATAAGACAGCTTGCAAATCATCTATTTCTTCTACATCAGTATTTCCTTCATATCTCTAGGTCTTATAAATTGTTTCTTCCATGTCGTACACAAGTTATCTACACCCAAAGAAACAACAGCAACTTCCAGGTATGAAAATATCAGCAGATAGCAATACTTCAGGAATTAAAACCGTTTTTCACCAAGTCTACAAAACTTTGAGAAAAATAAACTAGGAGAAAATACTAGTACAGACAAATTATAGGATTTGGAAGGATATGGAGGACAAATTTGCAAGCATTGGACTTGAGAGCAATCTGTTTATTGAAACACGCTGCAGTCAGTTCTCTTGCAGGATTTGTTAGCAACAAGAGGGACTGTTTTGACTCACACACATTTTAGTTTCCCACTTGGAAATGCCCTCGGTGCACTATGAAATTAACACAGGCTCTCCAGAGCCCAAAGTAAAACAGAAGCACATCTAAACGTCTTTTTGGATCCCATTTCCATTCCTTTATTTATTTTCTTACATGAAGAACACTCTACAGCAGCTTTAATACTAGTCTCTCCTGCTCTCAACACATTCCAGCAATCTAAACCAGTCACAAACATGCAGTTACATGCTGCAAGCAAAAAGTGCAGAAAAGCCCCATCTGAGAATCCTGTCATGATGCACCAGGACAGGCAGAAGTGGAAACACTAAAGGGAATAGAGCCAAAGTCGTAATTATTCGGCAACCAGAACAGGTATTATGATTTTAAGGCTTACAACTCTGTCGCCTCCCAAACCATGTTCACAAAGTCAGCAGCAAACAAAGCAGAAGCAGGCAGAATATTGTGCATCTCCACCCAGTTTGGTCTTCCCTTTAATATAAACCAATGGAATTATCATTAATTTCAAGGTCTATACTGAAAATACAGAATACTTTCTGAGACTACATCATGATCAGAATTATCCCCTACAGAAATCCAGATTTTTTTAAATTATTTTTTTTTAGAATCATAGAATCATAGAATGATTAGAGTTGGAAGGGACTCCCAGAGGTCATCTAGTCCAACCCCCCTGCAAGAAGCAGGTACACCCCCAACTAGACCAGCTTGCTCAGGGTCTCATCCAACCTGACCTTGAACGTCTTCAGGGATGGGGCACCCACCACCTCCCTGGGAAACCTGTTCCAGTGCTCCACCACTCGTACAGTAAAAAACATTTTTCTAATATCCAATCCAAATCTCCCTCCCTCCATTTTGAAACCATTACCCCTTGTCCTGTCACAACAGGCCCTACTGAACAGCCTCTCCCCATCTTTCTTGTAGGCGCCCTTGAGGTACTGGTAGACCGCTATAAGGTTTCCCCGGAGCCTCCTCTTCTCCAGGCTGAACAGCCCCAACTCTCTCAGCCTGTCCTCGTAGGAAAG
>VXBZ01001325.1:0-10333 GCA_013399135.1 Heliornis fulica
TCTATGATTCTATGAAATACAGTTCAATGAAAGGCTAAGCCCAGTAACCGTCATGTCAAGTGCTTTGACATCTTAAAGGACGATCTTCTGCCTTGTTCCCTGGTTTGTCACCACATAAATTCAAATTCATGTGATCGCGAATATATCTAGTTCTAGTTTTCCCCATCCCAAAAAGAGAGCAGGACTAAGAAAATAAGAAAGGAGGGAAGAATGATCAAATTTAGCAAACAGCTTCTCTTTAATGAGCATGTAAAACTCCTAAAGTCAGGGCATGTAAGAGATGGTCAAGGTAAGATGGGTCAGGTCTTCTGAGAAAAGAGAAAATTGGAAAAATACTGCAACTACATGGTAGGAAACACCTTTGCCATCCCATGACTTTAAGTAACAGTTTAATATGGTGCATCCACTTCTTTAGGACAAACAGAAGAGTCACTTAACACAGTATAACCAGGGGGCACCAGAGATCCACTTAAATTTTGCATTACTTTGAAATCACACACCCATGCAAGATGAATAGTAACTTATGGTAGAATGATCTAGTTAAAAAAAAAAAGTTTCTCCCAAGGATCAAGGCGAGTGTCATTGAAGGTTGGAAGATATTTCACAGTTATCGTCATGTATTAGTAATTCTTTTCCTACCAGTTCACTTCTGGCTGCAGACAACAGATCCTAGGCTACACAGATCTGCTATCATGTAGTACAGCTGTTCTTATCTGATGATGCATAGACAGATTATTGTGACCCACATTCAACACAGTCGGGAGTGTATTTTGTTTGAAATTTGTTAAACATGACTCTAGAACCCATTCAAACTGGAACAGGAGGAAAGGAAAAGGCTCAAAACAGATCACAAGAACAGTGTTTATTTATAGCAACTGGGATTGTACCACAGTGTAGACTGTAAACATTGGACAATAACTACTATTAACAGTTTGCACTAGGTTGTGCATTTGTAGCTACATTTTTCTGAAATACTTTAAAATTTAAACCCACTACAGTGACTTTTGAATCATTAGAGCTCATTATTCATTAACACTCAGTTTTTATTATGTTAAATAGGAAATATTATCTTATTTAGAACAAATGTAGAAATGCAAAGGGGAAAAATCTTAAGAAGAAAATCTAAATGACAGTGTTACCACAATACATAAAAACTGGAGATAAACAAAGCTAGAAGTGTCCTAACTTCCAGACAGAATGAGTTCAGGATCCATTTCCAAAGAAGGAACAATTAAGTTCTTCCAAACAGCTACTGATTAGTGTGTGGAAGCCTAATAACAGGGTAGTAGACTTCTTGACCTGGCAAGATTGTCAGAGCTGACCTTTCTTAACTAACTTTCCCCACCCCCCATATCCCTTTTCCTAAAGCACCATGAGATGGGATATCTAGCAGTAGTACATATAGAGAGAAACAGACAGGATTAGACAGTTAAGAGAAAGACATAAATCTCCTGGACCAAAAGATGGAAAGTATAATTTGCCTTGGTGATTATGTTTGTGGTGTAACACAAGTAAATTGCGAAGATAGCCAATACAGAAACACACACAGAAAAAAAAAAAAGAATAAAATCAAAAGCTGAGAGAAAACTATTTGTGGAAACAGATAAAGCTGTCAAAATCACTTTAATGTCATTGGCTGTAAAGGAAAAGCTTGGAAGCAAGGACAAACGGGGGGTTTAAAGGCCAAGACAAACATGGGACATGACTGCTTATGAAAGTTGAAGGATGGAGAGATAGAGTGGTCCAGGGAGAAGAAACTGGAGGTCTGGTAGCACAGTTAGCAAACTTTTAAAGACAGTTCAGCAGAGTAAACACTACAGCCCTTACACAGAGCAGTCTGATGCAGGAGTGAATCTTAAGCAGATCCTGTTTTTTTTCTTCCTGTTTTTTCTAACACCAGAATGACCTGCATCTGAACTACAGGTCACAAAGAGTAGTCACTTCATAATCCTCACCCCATACTCAGATCAGGAAGCTTAATAGCTACGCTTAAGTGAATTCAAGTCTTCACATTTGGCTACACCTTGCTGTGGCACAATCTGTTCTGTGAGCTCAAACAACAGCTGTAATCACAAACATGGAATCCTGTAAATCAGTCTACTGTGATCTACATCATATATGGTGACAGTAGTAGTTGTCTGTTAATCAAAAGATGTCCAGCAGTTTTGTACCAGTATAATATTAAGCAGGTATTATGGTGGAGTGACTTTTAGAATGGAAAATAAAAGTTTTAAATAAGACACACAAGCTTTTCGACAGTAGTTATGAAAAGCAGCAACTGATTCGACCCTAGATTAAACAAACTGACCTCTGACCTGTTAGTGGCTCAGAACTGAAATGCACTAAAACTAGTTTATGAAGCAGTTCAATTATGATGGTGAGAACTATTGTTCATATGTAAGATTTTAACTAGCCTTTCACTACAATGATTTGAAGAATCTGGAAACTGTGGAGTGAGGAATTTTTATAAACTGAATAAGAATTTTTAAAATAATTTTGTAGCATTTAATAATAAAACACGTTGCAAAACAAGAGTTTTTTTTTCCACCGTAAAATTCTTTCAATGTAATCAATTCTCAGATTCACAAAAGCCAAGTTACCTCATAACTGGAAAGGACAACCCTACCAAGTTACACAGAAACTGAAAGCTGAGAATTGTTAAAGAGGTCACAGATTCAGTCAGCTTTCACCTACCAACAAAGAGAAACCCAAATCAGCTCACATCTAGTGATATTTTCCCAACTGTCACTCCTACGATACAGCTCATACTGCTGTAGAGATGCAAGCCTGGAGGGATGTTGAGAACCAAAATACAGTTAAAAGCAGCAGCTGAGACTACAGAAGAATTGTGTAAAGAATACAACATTTATCTAAGAAAGGGTTAATCCAACTTCTCAAGATACTATACATGACCTTGGTCTGTGCCAGAAGCAGAACAAAAAAGAGATGATGACCCCACACATGGGTCTGATCTGCTGTCACATGCTGCTGACCACACCCCAGGTAAAAAGGGATTCAACCTCTACCACTCAATGCATTCCTGCGGATTCAAGGTCCCCTTCTCTTTGTAATACAAAGCTCACAAGCTCAAACAGATGAGCCACTATAAACCATTTTCCCTTCCCTACTCTCTCCTTCCTTCTTCCAGGCTTTTCTGTACCTTTAGTGGATAGAAGGGTAAAGTGTTAAATTATGTGATCTATAATTTCTCCTGCAGCCAACAACTTTACACCCTCAAACGTGGTATCTATTTGTTTTGCAGGGGTTTTTTTTTGTGCATGGGTTTGGTTTTTTAATGTATGGTAGCTAGATTTAACACATCATCCTATTTTTCAAAAGCTTATGCTAGACATGTGAATCATACAAATTCAGTTTTGTTCCAAGCTCTATCAGTGCTCCAATATACCTTATCAAAGTTCCCTCTAAACACCTGCTTCCCTGAAGAGAGCAAGGTTCAAGAATAACATACAAGACAGTTGTCCTGACTGGGATGAAGTATTTTAAGTTAGGAAAGTCTATAAATCTGTCTGACCTTACATAAACACACTGAACTCTAAAGGTTAGACTAACAATCTTGTTTGAGGCCCTACTATTAGAGCCATATTCAAGAAGAAGGGATCCTTTATAAGCGTCTATTCAAAACATCCATATAATACAGCTTAAAAATATAAAACCCAAGGGCAAATAAGGGGAGGAGGTGTTATTTTTTCCCATTTTAGTTGCAGGCAGTACAACCCCTGGCTACTTGCCACAAGCTAGAATAAAGTTCAACAGCATACACTGATCTGATAAATTTATCAGCATGACACATTCCCATTATTATCTTCCTTACACAACTATTGGTACTTATTATCATAGCAAGGCAGTTCAGGAGACTCAAATAACAGAAAACCCACCCAGAGCAACAAGAAGGAAAAAAATAAATCACAGGAGGCTCTACTCCCGCCTCAACTAATTTAAAACAGAAGAGCAGTTCACTGTTACATTAAACAAGTTCCACTACAGAGGGAGAACAAATGAAAAGATGTTATTGTTAGTGGCACTGTATTCTTGCTTTTGTCAACAACCTTGCCAATTAGGACACTGTTCAGCCAACTCACTTTGAACCTCCCCCCCCAAACTGTTGCTAATGTGGGCAGTTACCAAAAATCAGAAGCATTGATCTCTCCAGGAAAGCTGCTTATACTTGACTTAAGAGAGAAAGCAGGTATGTAGTAAACCTGATTAGAAAACTGATCTGACCTTTTCATTCCTGTTCTTCATCCTGCCATTTTCCTCCTCCTGCTTTCTACACTGCTGTTAAGCTACATTAGCTTTACAGTCCAATTTGTTGTTCTCTTTAATAAATGAATGCTCATACTCATTGACATAAATCATGAAGGTAGGTACAGTGAGTCCAGAAAGAAAAACAATAAAATTGTGTTATGCATCAAAGAAACCCAGAAAGTTACCAGCTTCAAGCATTAGTACATAGTTACTTAATGCCAATTCAAGGGAAGAACTGAGACCAAGCTGCAGTAACAGTATCTATACTGCACCTTTTTGGTTTACACAAGTTCCAGCTTAAGAAACATTTAATGCCTAAAACGTAGACAGGCTATCAGAGTTTAAGTTTTTCAGCTCACTATCAGCCACATAAAAAGTAAACAGCTACCATATAAGAACATACAATAAGAAAGTTCAAGCTGTGCCTAAAAACATTGACAAAGAATACAGTAGTTCCTGGAACACTTAAAAATTGAACTGCTTCCATATACCAGTATCTAGACATAAGGAGCACAAAAAACATCACCGTGGGTTTTTATCAACACTGCTGAAGATATATCTATTTGCATGCTCTACAATGCATGTCTGTTCGGAGTGCAAAGAATTAAAGCAGTGCTTGCATCCTGCATGGATTAGCCTGTGCAGAAGGTACAGTTTTGTCTTTCACAATAACCATGTCTTATACATCCTTACAATCGCAGGTTCACAAGGGATCAGCGAACTGGTACTGCAGCAGCTGCCAGACACACAGAACTTCTTCCCCTCTTCCCCCCCCAATTTTTCTTGTCCTGATTTCCCAAGTTACAGTTTCCATCAGGAGTCATAAGATATCCTTTAAATAAACACATCATTACAATAGTAGGCAATTACTATTTTCCAAGAGAAAAGACTTGAGATGAATTGAGAGTCACTGAAAGGAAACAGATTTAACACTATGTATTTGAAACACAGGCAACCCAACACAAGCAAAACAAACCCCTTTAATTTCCTCTTATTTCAATCTAAAGACAGTTAATGGGATACATACACCACAGCAACTTCCAATAACATCTACATACACACAACCATTTATCCTTTTGTTAACCTGCTTAGTTCATAAGAAACTGGGATGGCACATTCAGGGCTGTGCTCCTTTCCTGGCAGGTGACAGTGCCATAAACCAGCAGTTTGGTTTAGTTGCCTGATTCTGCCATTACCCATCCCGCTTCTGTCACACAGTCTCACGCTCTCCTCGCGCTCTCCTTGCGTCAACACCAGTCTCCCTCAGATCGGGATTTTTATGCCAGTCTCTAACTCCTCTCAACAGAGAGCTGACCAGCTACTGAGCTAGAGCAGATCAGACAGGGGGCTGAGAGTGCTCGTGCAACTACACGAGCAGTGAGAGCATGTAGGCATGGCTACAATTTCTCGATTCAGGTAATAGTTCTATTAGACTTGATGATGCAAGATTGCTCTTTATTGTATTCTTAGATTGTGCTTTCATAAGTACTTGACTAATGCTGACTTGAACACCTGCCTCTGTCATACTACTTTCAAACTATTTCCTTACATGATGCCATCATACCCCACTACATCCAAAGTTGCCTGTGAACCTGTGTTGGGCTTCTGATCTAGTTTAAATTCCTGTTGTTCTTCCAGCATTTGCAGAAACATGGAGATTACTTCCCTGATCTGTTTTACACTGGAATCAGACCAAGAGTTTCACATCACAGCTCAAAGCATGCCAGATCCACAGGAACATCATACACCAGTATTACCACCCATCATATTAGATGACAGCACTGAGGCCATGGCAAGTTTGTTTGCTGTTCAAAGAAGCTGAAGTGCCAAGGAATCAAGAGAGTTCAAAACAGGCATCATTTTGAAATTATTTGTGCATAGTCTCTTAGCGCCTTGACAGGTAAATAGAACATCAAGCCATCAAAACAATCAGCTGGTAGATAGGCAAGAACACTATAGATATGTGGTAAAATAGCTATGTCTGCCACTACTACTGTGGCAGCTACAGAAAATCACCTACTATTGCAACAGCATTGCAAAAAAGTGACACTAAGCTGCTGCAAAGTGCTTACAGCCACAATGAAAGTGAGAACCCTTCTACATATTGTGGGAATAAAGACAGGAAGCAGTAATGCAGGAGTGTTGCAAGAATAAGGATAATGCAAATGCAGGGACTACAAATCTTTTGTTTGGGGTGTGTGGGGATTCCTCTTCATGCAAAGTGCATTTGTGAGACAGCCTTCAAAAATAGTAAGCTGGAGCTGAAGTTTAAATATTAAAAAAGAAGTCTAGTTCCATCAAAGCAAAATCACCAACATATCCCAGAGGAAAAAAAGTCTGAAAAAATATAACAAGAGTAAAGGAGTATCCATATGCTAGATTTCACAAGCATACAAAAATGCATTTTCACTTTGATCAAATTTCAGTTTTTATAAGAAAGCACTACCAAAGCTGTTACCTGTCAAATGCTTGCCCTTCAGCGGCAGCAGAGAAATAGTAAAACTTCAACAATTCTCCTCCCCACAAAAGCAATGTTTTTTTAGCAATTTTTGAGTTGAGATAATTTACACTTTCATTTTCATAATAAAAGCTCAGAGTCTTTTATATTTTCACAATACAACATAAGGCTTTTGCAAGAAAATTTTAACTTCCATCGCTGAAGTTACCTGGCACTCAAAGTTACTGCTCCAACCTTTATACACAGGATACCATGACAATGTAGTATTAAAAAGCACCATCTCATGCTGAAGTTTCTTCTTGTGCCCCAGAAATTGCTAGGTCTTTCCTCTGTGAAGATTTATGAAACTTATGGGGACTCAATGTACTTGCCAACGTTCTATCCATCAAATTCAAATGAAATTGGTCAGTGGGATCAATGATTGCTTGGAAAAAAAAATTGCATAAAACTTGTTTAAGCCTGACTAGAGTATGAATCTAGACTTCTTTAGCTCTGTACAACCACCGCCTCTCAATCCAATGGAATGCATCTGACCAAGTCACAGTACAAAATTTTAATCAAAGAGCAATTTTTAACCATGCTGATATTCACTTCTGTTTACCTTGAGATTAAAAATACCACAGAAACTCAGCTGCTAAGTTAGGTTTTTCACCTCTGAGCTTTCTGGCACTTTTCCAAAAACACGTAATTTGGAATTAGGCTATTTTGTTAGTTATGTCACAAAGGCTGCACCTAAAACACAACATGCCAGCAAATGCTGCTACTGTAAACAGTATTTGTGTACAAACACCAAGAGAATCAAGATCTTCAGTGGCCTTCTAAGAGCATCTAGTTTTGAACTGTGCTAGTCACACAAGGGTTGGGTACATCCGTAAGCACAAGTCTCGGCACCTTAGGAACACTAGTGCTCAGCACAACACACACAAAGATTACTATCTGAGCAGACATTTTGTTTAGAATTTCTGTTAATATATTCCAAACTTTGACGGTACAAAAGAATTTGTGCTGTAAAATATGTTCAGTTACCAAATAAGAGAATTCTCAGTAATGTCAGTGAAATTCTATCAGCTTCTCTTCTCAAATTCTTTAAATGCTTAAAGTTTTTGACCCAAGACTTTAAACCATATTCCACAGGTCAAGAATTAACATAATAGGCAGGCAAACGCCAAGCTTTTAGTTCTAAAGCCCACACAAATATTTAAGTCTGCAATCAGGTTTTCACAAACAATTCGACAATCAGACCCTTGGAACAGAGGGTTCCATCACCGACCCTCAAGCAAACTGCACACTGAAGGCAACCATTATTTCTGTCTCACTGTTGCAGACAGGAACAATCTATTGACTATAAGTCTTAAGCTGGGCAATCAGAGTCTTGGAAGTTTGATCTCTGTCTCAGTTTACCATTTCCATAAAGCGGATGAGGAATCTTTTACAGATAAAGGATTTCAAAGTGCTCAAGTGATTACACTACAGCAATGCAAACGTCTAATCTAGTATCAATACATTAAGTGATATAAGGCATAAAAATAAAATTATTCATTCGAAGGGTTTAACAGAAACAGAATGATGTGTTCAAGGAGTCTGTATTTTTTTGCTTTGCTCTCTGCATGAAATGCTTAACAAATTATAGTCCGCAGACCATATCACCTTTCAACAATTTTGTAAATTAAAAAACGCTACCAGTAGAATGATCTGAGGTTACTATTCATGATGGGTTTTTTTGTTTAAGATTGACAGTAAGCTAGTTCAAGAATTGAGGGGCAAATACCTTACTGCATCATTTTCCTAGCTTTGCTTCAAATTCACCATTCTTGGATGGGAAAAGAAAGAAAAAATTACAACAAATCCATGATATTCACTACTCCACCCTCCACCATGTTGCAGTGTCAGTCATCAACCAGACAACTGTTCAGACCTTACAAGTTAATATTAACTTTGTTAGACTCTTCAAATCCTTTGGAATACTTTGCCGAGCAAGAACTGTTAATCATTTTTACTTTTAAAGTTAATTTGAGCCGAGGCAGGAGGTTACTTTACAGAAGTGAGTGCTACAAAATTTCAAAAAAGAACAAAAAACCCCAACAGCCTAAAGCTGTTAAGTGTACTCCTATTATCCTGATTACTCACTTTCTTGCCACTTTGTTTACACTTTCTCTCAGATAAGGGCTGCTCAACAAGCATGCCAAGTAACAGTTCTTCACAGAGAAGACTCTCGACTAACTATTAAACTACAACCAATGTCCTTTCTCCTGAGCAGTTGCTAATAGTTTTGGGTCTCCTTTCTATTAGCTGCACCACAAATGTACAAAGAAATCACAGCCTAAATAACTTTTATTCCAGGAAAAAGAAAGCTGAGCATGAAGCAACACTACAGTGCAATCAGTATAAACTTTAAGTAATTATGTTATAGCCTTATACTTTTCAAGTGTTTGTTTAGGGTTTTTTTTTGATTGCTCTTTCACTGAAATTTGCAAGAAGTTTCCCAAACACAACTGATCTGTGCAGCAAAGGACCCAACCTACAGTGAAACTGTGTCTTACATCATTCATTCATTAAATTTCTTTACAGCCCTGATCAGCATCAGTCACACTGTGCAACTGAGCTCCCTGAACACATCTGGCAGCAAACCACTACCACCCATAAGTCACTTTGGTCATTCACTGTTAAGCAGATTTTTAGGGTTTCAGTTTAAAATTTAAGCTGACCAGAGGAGTGGCCACATGCATTTTGTGAAATATCAGTCTGTCAGATTTAAGAGTTCATCGCAGCCACCAACGCTCCCTATATACTCAAATTTAACTGCACTTCTTCCACAAGGAGCATTAGATAAAGTATTAGTGTAGAGAAATACATAAACGTTGTTTTCCTGAACAGTATTACAACCCGAAGAAGTGAAAAGACAGCGCAAGCATACATAGGTACCATAACATATATGCAGGTATCATAACAGGTGTTTAAAGTGCTATTGGGGCAACACGGCAAGAACACGAAGTGCGTGTGCATGAAGAAGCTTCCAGGTTACTGAAAAATAAATAAATACCTCACAAATCCGGACGGAACTAATCGCCTGCAATTATAAGCGTACCTGCTTGTGAGATATTTACTTCTTTCTTTGATCTCGCCTGGCACACACGCAGGAACACTGAATGAATCGCTGCTTACGCTCCCAGCTACATCTAGGTGTGTTTCTACCGCTCCGCCACCGGGGAGGATCAGAACCGACACTCGCCCACTCCTTGAGGATCAAGGATTTCAGCTGTTTCCCCGAGAAGCGAAATGTCTCTCGGAACGACGCAAATAACCAGTTCCCGGCATCAAAGCGCTCCCCCCTCCCCCGCCAAACGCAAGCAACCCCCCCGCCTTACGGCGGCGGCACAGTAACACACGCCGGCACTCAAGGCGGGCAGCTTGCCCGCAAGGAGCGGGGAAGCGGGGGCAGAGCCCGGCAGGCCGCCGAGGCACAGGTACCCGCCCGGACGGAGCGGCTCCGTCCGTCCCCTCGGCAGGGCTCTCCCCGCCGCGCGGGAACGCCGCCGGGGCGACCGCCAGGGACCGCGCGCCCCCACCCCAACGCGCGGGGAAACCACGTGACCCGGGGGGAAAACCTCA
>VXBZ01001325.1:11252-93962 GCA_013399135.1 Heliornis fulica
CACCTCCCACCCCCTCCGGCCTACAAATCCCGCCAGCCCAGTCAGGACAGGCGGCAGCAATGCACGCCGGGAGTCGTAGTTCGTCGAGAGAGTGGGAACGGCACCCACCCCCGAAGCTTTCCCCGCCAAGAGGGCACCCGCACGGTCCTCCCAGCGGCTGCAGGCTGACTGAGCCCCAGTACCGACGGGCGACGCCCACTCGCCCCCGCACCGCTGCTCGCTCGAAGAACGTATTCGGTTAGGAGGATTTCAAAAACGGGCGCAGGTCGTTCCCTCATCCCATGGTCTGTCAGCCTGGGGTGCTGATTGGGGCCGAGCTCATCCACAGGCAGCCTGAAGCCTCTTCCACCTCCTTGCCTACGCGTGACCCTCCGGGGCTGCTGCCCGTCATGGCAGCCTGCTCCCCTTCCATCCCCCTATTCTATCACCCGCACGGGCGACGTGGCTGTCACACGAGAGAAGGCACAATACTAAGCTTTCCTAATGAGCTTGCTGAATTCACTCCGAAGGGAGATTTTCAAGTTCTCCAAACTACTGCTCACTTCACCAGACTGTTTCTAACAGATCTGCCTTCAGCCTACACTTTCTAAGGGTCTTGATCACATGGAATCAGACAGAGAGGTGAGCGGGGAGCAAGCATCACATAAGAACAGAGACAGTATTGTCCCCGCTTCCCCTATCCCCTTTTTAGAAAACTAGAAGCAAGTCAGTTTAATTCAGTATCTGAGAGCACGCCTGAGAAAGCTTACTATCAATCTAGGCATTACTTCAGAACTGAAGTCATATTAAGATAACTGCTAGAAAGTTAACACACAAATGTCAGGTTGGATTACTTGAAGCATTTGACAACTTCTGGGACAGCCATTCTCACTGCTCTGCACACACAGTAACCCTCATGGCATACCTCTGGACTCCAGCACAAGACAGACATCTCTCAGCACCAGCCTAATGTGACAGTCACCACCCATGCCTTGCAAGGGAACAATTGGCAGTCTTGAATTCCCCAGACAGAAAAATCAAGAGCTTGCTGTTTTCTCAGATCCTGGTGCATCTTTCAGTGCCTCCTCCTCCCCCACATGCCCTTCCTCTGAACAGTCCTTGTATGCAGTGTTACTTCAGCAAGAAATGGCATTTTCTGTGCCTATTTGCAGGTTGTGATAGAAAACAGCTCTTAATAAGGCCATAGGAAAGACACCCTTGTTTCTCCTGTCCCTCACCTGTAAGGAGCAATGCTAGAAAGAATCATGTTACCCTGATCTAGACATATTTTTTTTCCCTGTGCTAGAGGATGAGCAGAGCGATAACAGAAATACCGCATCAAGGCCGCAGAGAGACTTCAACTTCAGAGAATGGGAAGCTGTTCCCTACCCATTTGTCCCTCTACGTGGCTATGCAGAGTGTCATTGCAACCAGAAGCAGGGCTGTGGGCCTCGAGCCCTTACCACCTTCCAGTGGAACATTTCAGGAGAACAGCAAGACTGGAAGCGCAGGTGAAAAGGCAACCCAGTGCTTCCTCTAGCTTTTTATTGCAGCAGCCAGCATTACATAGTAAGGAGCAGCTTTGCAATCTCCTGGCTTCCTCCTCTTCCGCCTCAGATCTGTCCTGAGTATTTGGCCTTCTTATTGGCATTGGGCTTCCAAACAGCAATGAAAATTACCAGCCTTGTCTCAGAGAAATAGCAAAACCCAAGGGAACTATGGTAAGGTGTTGTTAAAAACCCTCAAATTTTAGTCACAAAATAAGCTAAAAAAAATAAATAATCTGCTGTGCATTTGCTTATCCTGAAAACCTTTCATAGTGGATATTTCCCTATGAACTCGTTAAAGGTGTTCTTTTCTGTGAGTGAAGGACATATTCAGGGATTGTCTGCAGAGCACAGCCCTGAAGACCAGTTCTGCTTCCATTGGAATGAAGAAAACTTTGGTAACAGATGAGAGGTGACATCTTTTTTTGGTAAAGAATTTTCATAAAATTGGTTGCTTCGGTAAAACAGCTAATTAAGCTTAATAAATTCAACGCATGGGAATTTAAACGCTACTTGTTTAGCTGAATCCCTGAGGTTATCTGGCATGAATCAGCTGCATAGGGGCAAAACTGCCTTGCAAGGTATGTTTGATTACATAACGAGCAGAGAAGAAACTACACTGCTATCACCCCACCACCCTGCGTTTTGTTTATTTAACATGCTTTTTTTGTTGTAGTTTCAAGGTTCCTCCCATTTGAAAGACTTCTCCATGTGTGAGAGAAAAAAGAAGGAAATGTGACTAACAAAGTTTGTGGGTAGATTTCAGGGAGCAGGGGGAAGGAAGGGCAAAAAATTAAAAAATAATTTTTATAGTTGCCTGGATTTTGAACTCCTAAGTCTTCTGAAAATTCTACCTAGACATCAGATAGGTGCTGTAGAGACTAGATTTTGAACCACTCTTTCCCTCTGAGATTCTTTTGTTCTTCCATAATTAAAATTGAACCAGGAAACCCAAGGATCCCGCTTTGTCAAACCATCCGGGTTATTATTTTTACATTATCTGTACTGGTTTCATTCTGTATGAGAATGACTTTCCAGCCAAGAGGTCACTTTTTACATATTCATACTTAATTTATAGAAGTGATTACACTTTTCTGAACCAGGGTTGGATCGAAACTCCAAGGCCAGTGTGGGCAGAAGCTGGAGCAGTGAGGAATAACTTCAATTTAGTTAATTTTGGCTGCCTATGCTAGCTAATTTTTATGGGATCAGAGAGTCAGTTACTATGAAATGGCTCTTGAGGCAAAGTCCAGTACAATTTTGTTTGAAGCTACAGGAATTATCACTGCTTCTCTTTATGTATGTTTCATCTGATATTAGTTTTGGGGTAAAGAGAAATTAAGAGTCATAGATGCTTAAGGTTTGATACTGCAGCCCCATCAAAATCTGACATTTTGAATTAATTTTTTTTGAACACACATTGGGGAGGTTTAACTATCTTATTGAAACATCGCAAAATTGCTCATCACCAAAACCTCTTTATAATTAATCCCCAAAGGTGAAATTCAATCCTGTACAGACAGATTTGCATGGCTCTTTGTCACATAAGTACTGCTTTGTGGAAACAGGGGGTAAGGATGAAGTGTAATTAGTCTAACTCAAACAGTCAAAACCCTGTAGTAAGCCTTTTGCATATGCTCTCGAAGTGAGCACATCCTGAAGCGGTGAGCTCCCCATTTTATATGAATACAATTTTAAAACCTGGAAATTGTCAGTGTTCTGGGTAAAACAGAAGGAGTTAAATGATGGCTTGACTGATAGCTTTATGAATGAGTGTTGCAGAGAACCATTCATACATGAAAGATATGCCACAGCAGGAAATAGAAGGGTAACCCCCCCAAAAACACCACACTGGAGATTTCACCATAAACATTAACAAAATATTTCAGATATAGGATCTAGCCAAACTGAATAAGGGATACTTAGTAATTAGTGTGAATATTACATTGCTAATACACAACTACTGAAACCTATTTTCGGTACCTGTTTATAATAATTTAACACATTATAAAGAATTCAGAGCTGCTCGTAAGATGTACCACTTTTTGTGGTGTCAGATTAGGAAAAATGCAACTTTAAGTGATCCATTTAATAGGCCATTTTTAAATTTTATGTTAAATTATAATTTGTCTTTCACTGATTGTTGAGAACATAACCTTAAAATTTCTAGGCAACTTAGCTTCCACAGGAGAAGCTCTGAGAAGCAAACCCTCCAGTTCCGTTTGTTGATCTGCATGTGCTTCTATAAATGCTTTGAAGGCAGGATCCCTGTGGTCACTCTTAAAGGCACATTCATACAAAGTATTTAAGTTGCTTTAGAATTGCAACTTAAATTGCATAAAGAGGAGTTCAAAGTCAGGAGATGGAAAAGTTCACCTATTCAAAAGCAACGGGATTTTTCAGGCGCAATCTCACTCTATATTCAGGCTGCGATGAGTGGACAGCCAGCACGGATAGTTTTGTGAGTCTGTGCCCTTTTGTGTCTTGCCAATCTCATCAGCTACAATAGCATGGGTTTCAGAGATCTAAACTGATATACTGTACTGTAAAACACTGAGGCTGAATAGGATGGCAACCTCCAAAAGAGATGTAAGGACAGGCAGCTAAGGAGTGACAGTTATTTTACTGTTGCAGCTGGATATGTATGGTTTGAGCCATTACTGCCATTTCACCTACTGCCAGCTGATACCTCCACTATTCCAAGCTTGATATACAGCCTGTTGTTTCTCCTCTGCTGGAGGAAGAAAGTAACCTCCATCAGAAGAATCTGGACCAGCAACTGTAGTACAGTACAGCAAGAACGCTGTGAGAGAGGGGCCATCCTGTTATCTACCTCTTCCCTGCTCATGGTGGCAAGCAGTGCAGTCCGGCTTAATAGATTGTACCTGACCAAACAGTTTAGACTTTGAATTCTCATAACAACCTCAGTCAGTGTGATGTTACACAAAAATAACTTTAAAAGACAGAATTATTATAAAAATGGCTAGAATCCTTAATAGTTAGTTGCAGCATTTGCATCAGGGGCTGGGTGAGCCTTAAAAACTTAAACCTGTAACATTTTCCCTGTATTGTCGTCAGTTTTACAAAGGAAAATGAAAGTTCAAGCTCAAATAAGAATTGTAGAAGTTTCCATTTCACATATGAGTGAAAGAATTGTCTTTCCAACAGTGAAAAATCAGGCAATTGAAGGTCTGGCTTTTGGATCATAGGGAAGAAGCAAGATCTGCAAGCACTCCAGGCCTTTTATCTCCTTGTGCTCCTATAAAACATAAATATTTTACAAATGGTGATGTGAGAAGAGGCTATAATTTAATACCAAATACCTTACAGAAGAAGAAAGAAATGGTATTTGTTTACACCTGAAATCCTGGGGTGTAATACTTGGTGTTCAGAAACTGTAATTTGGCAATATGAAAAGTACTGCTGTCTCTTAATTACAGGGTCTGTTTCTGTGAATTTCATCAGCCTTAGTTATCACTGTCTTTCAACATATGTGCACAACTGTATCTATGCACAAAGTAATAAAAAGCTAGTCAAGGTACATTTCCAAATTCACAATATCTTTATTTTTTTTTAGCCAAAACCTGCTCCTTGAATCTCTACACACAGAAAAGCAACAGGAAATTCATGAAGCAGCTTTTCTCAAGCAGAAACACATCACTAAGCCAATCAAGTAAGCGCTATATTTGTGCTTGTTATTGACCTAATTCTAAGTACGTGAAACAATTGTTGCAGGCAAAGGACCATTTTCCATAAACATCTTTATCCCTTATATAGGGAGGTTAAAAAGTAGGAAAATGCTTGTTATATATTCTAGCAGTAGTGCTCTTAAAGCTGTGATTATCTAAATAGGTTAAAAAAAATGTTTCTGAGTGAATGTTTTCTTATCAGGCCATCTAATTAACTTAACAAAAAGCAGCTGAGCTTTCAACAACAACAATATTCTTCATGTTCTGTCTACTTTACTAGCTGATTTAATAGAGATGTCACTTCCTCATATCAAACTAGACCTGTTTGTATCAAGCAAGCATTGTAATAAAACTCTAGTAAATGCTTACAAAGTAGATGCACTCAGTTTTATATGGATAACTAAAGCATGAATAGAGCTTTCAGTTTATATCATTTTAGAATACACAGTGAAATTTTCATTGGCTATTTCAACCTCTTTGTTTATCACTTAGAGGCTAAGGGTCTGGTTGTACTCTGGCTAAAAGGAAAAATTAGAGCTTTAAACAGTATAGGCTTGTAAGGTGAAATCAAATGCTAATATGCAAACTACATGGAAGGCTCTATGTTCTTATCTGATAAAAAGGAATTAGAATACTTTGCAACTAGAAATATAGCAGTTTCAATACAAATTTAAAGCATTTCTTATTCTTAAAGTGTCCCTTTGAGGATGATATATCCTGCGTTTCAATACTAGCCTGGCAGAAAAAAGGTGTCTAAGTGAAAGGAGCCAGCTAGAAATGTCAAAAAATAACAAATTAGTCTTCTACAGATTAGACTGCTGTTTTAACATGTCATTATTTGACTATTAAAATTAAATTTAGAGGGAAGGTAAAATCTGATATATACTCCTAAGTGATGTCTCAATAGCACTATCTATCAAATATGGCTGTTTTTTCCTTCCATTTAAACTGTTATCCTATGTTCCACACAGCTGAGTAATGTCAGTCACTCTCTCTAAAGTTTCCCAAGTGGCCAAGTAATTTAAGTATGCCATCACCAGAGCAACTCTGCAGCTGAAAATATACTGCTATTAAACCCAGAGAGAATAGATCACTAATTGCAGCTTAATATTAGAGATAGACAGGAAATACTGAGCCAGCCATCAGAGCATGTGCTGGTAATCCAAACTTGTGCTATTATTGAACAGACAAAGAACTGTTTACTGTCTTTGTGAATGACTTCTACGATTACACTACCTAACTACTTGCTGAAGCTAAGTAATACAAGAGCTGCTAGTTCTGCTGCAGACCACAGATTAATCATCATTTCAGATAAGATGGATTTTCCCCCACCCTCCAGTACTACTTACATGGAATGTCACAATGGGTGGGTTTCTCTAGATGAGAGCAGTGCCAACAGAGCATGTGACAAGATAGAGCACATGGGCAGTATCAGATGATGTGGTGTCTTCTCCTAGAAAGATTGAAATCTAGAGGGAGCAGTTAGCTTGTGAACTGGGGTTTGCAGAGCTCCCCAGTAGAATCATTGCTCAGGAAGCAGGGCTCAGGGTACCTCCTAGGTCTCTAGCACCTCCCTAGGAATGGATGTGTGTGATTCTGGAAGAAGGAAGGTGTGCACCTACAACAGCTTTTTGGTTTTACTGCAAAAATTCATGTTTTGGAGTCCTCTGCAACTGTTTCCAGCATAGGCTGGAGTTTTATGGCCAATCTAGCCAACTTCCAGCATGGGAGGTAGTAGGAAATGACACAGAATGGCGCTTTGGTCACTTCAGTAAAGCAGTTTATTTCCTGTAACATCACTTGCAGAGTTATTGTCTCTTGAAGTAAAGCTCTTCATGATTTGATTTAGAACAATTGTTTTTATTACATCTATAAGCTTCATTTTATCAATTTTATGTATAACCTTTCTTTTAGCTGAATTGTCTGTGGCTTAGGTTGTGTTATCTTCTGAATTCCCCACTCAATTCCCTTCTTCCTTTCCCAATGATTCAATCTCTTCCATTTTCAAACTAAATATCTTAAATTTAAACGAGGTAGAACAAAAAGAAAGGAGGAATATTGATGATGAAATTCACCATTTGTTTAAGAAAAACAGAGGAAAAAATGATTTCTCAGACACAAAATAATTTGAAGATAAGGTCCCAGTTATTCCTGAAGTGCAACTATTTCACTAAGTTTTCACTAAATCAGTGCTGTGGGGGTTTAGTTTGCTATGACTTTATATTGTTTCACATAACTGCACTCTTTAAATGTTTGGGTTTTTTTTCTGCTGGTTCTCAATAGGTATCTTTTCATGTGGTTTTAATCAGTCTCAGTAGTGCTGCAAAAGGACTGAAAATAATGTTTTTATTTTGCAAAGGGAGTTAGTTCACCATAATCAGAATATTCTCATTGTACCTATTTCCATACTTTGATTTAAAAGTCAAACACACAGAATTATTTTTGCTCATTATTTCTCAATTTTTTTTAAGAACTTGACTTTATGATATTCTTACATTGCCTGACCATTTTCACATTAATTTTTAAAGACTGTTTTTGCATTAGGTTAATTCAAACAAATTAACAGAACAATTATAGATTCACATCAAGTACTCCTTTTTGGGACTAAGTGAAAATCCCCTCAGCTAATAAAAAATGAAGTCAGGGTAGGCTGAATATGACAGACTGAACAGTTCTTCATTGGATTCCTGCTGAGAAGAGCACATGACAGTATATTTACTGCAGGTCATCATAAGAAAAATTGTAATATTGCTGTTGTCCTTTATCATAATTTGATCATCCCATAAATATCTTTTTCATTCCAAGTATTCATGGCTTTAGATGCAAACAGAATTAATCTTTTCCTTCTCTACCTTAAGCAAGTCCACTTCCTAAAAAGCACAAATATTTGCTTCTTCACTTTCCTCCTCTTGTTAAGTGTTAAAGTTCCTACTGTTTGCCTTGAAGGATGTTTTCACAGCTAGATATTTATATTCCCTGGCAATGCCTTCCCACAGCGTGGAGCAAAATGGTGCTGGTCGAAGAGTGCTATAACCACTTCAGAGCAATGCTGGGATTCTGCACCTTTAAATTTGGGTTCACAAATCACAGTGCAACAGTGATCCAGATATATTCCTTCTCCTTCCAGTCTCTCTATTACATTACTTTCCATTGTGCATGTATCCTTGCCTGCCTTAGGTTTTTCAAAGTTTTCTGCACTATTATGTAATTGCTTTCAAAGGGAAGCCAAAAGGCTCCTACCTTCACTGGCTCTACACTCTCGAGCTTAAAAGAATAGCAGAATTTTTGATGCAAGTGCAAAAAGCAAAATATTAACCATAGATTCAGATGTCACACAAACATTGTCACAGCCAAGGCTGTACCACCTCTTCATCAGGTTTGGTTAACAAGGTTTCATGCCAGGTACTTTTCATACCCTTGTAACAAGCTTTCCCCAGTTAGATGATTTCTCATATTAGGCTTTTCTCACAATCAGCTTTTCCAAATATTTATCTACCAGGTGTTGCTGCCATAAAATAGATTCCCATCTGATTCAACTAGTCATTCATACTGGAGAGTCAAAGGAGGTGCTAGGATTGTCTTGGTTGATGATGATTAAAATGAGATCTAATCTTTTGTAATTATATCTACAGAAAGATGAAACCAGCATCAATTTAGTTACAAACTAAGAGTTTATTTACTTTATACCATGAAATTCCAAATAATCTTTTATCTCGATTTTCACCTTTTCTAAATTTTGGACTTATTTTGAAGATAGCATCCATATAGATTTGCCATCTCCAGTCCTCAGATTTGAAAAAGCTGTTAGAGGTCCTGCCCATCCACTAGTAGTTCAGCTACTTCAATCTGGAATTCTTTTAGAACTCAAGTGAATGCTCAAATCTTGGTGATTTTTAGTGTTTATTTTAGCAGCTTTTTCCGTAGCTCCTGCATAGCCAGTTAGATTTCAGACAACTCCTCTGCCAAGTTTCCTCCTCCTAGAAATGAAAAGTTCAGCATAAGGATGTCCCTAAATTCTCCCACCTCCAACACTGATGCAAAGAACTTATTAAGCTCCTCAGCAGTGGCCTTAGCCTCTGTGAGTGCTCCTTTTATACACAGTGTTACATTTAAAATAAATTACAGCTCCATTTCCACACTGATCTTGTACAACTGTTTTCCATTATTATTGGCAACAGATTATTGGAAATAGCAACTTTTTACTGCTAGGATCTATATCTTATTAATGAAAATATATTATTTTAAAACATATTGCATTTCCTTTGTAGTGAAGGAAAGGAAAAGATAGAAAGTGCATGCTAGCTGAAACATAAATAGAGTCTAAGTGACAGAATTTTCACTGGACTTTCGGGGATATTAGAACTTTTAGTGAAGATGACAACTTGTCTGTTTGGTGTATCCTTACCAGGTGTAGGAAGACAGGGACTTGGTCCAGGGAATTCTGCTGAATCTCTGTATACATCTATAAGTTGCTAGAACAGGAGTGTGTGGATATATGAAGAATTTCCCCCAAACTACCCAGTAACTTAACACAGATCTTGGCCTTTCAGGTAGAAATCAGTCAAGGTCAGCACAATTTGCCATGACATACAAGTAACTTTGTCGAGAGTGCTGTGCAAGTGTACAAATTCACCAGTTCAAAATCCCTGCTCCTTAGTATTCTAATACTTACTAGACTTACCACAGCTATCGTGTTTTCACCTTGGCAATCATCATCCTCCCTACAAAGAGCCCCTGACTAGGCATGTCAGAATATCAACAAGGTTTGCACACTCTAGTATGGGAGGTGTTGTGCAAGTAGTAACTGCAACTCTTCACCCCTTATTTTCATAAGCAGGCAATCAGGTTAAGTGTAGGGAAAACTGATAAAACATGTTATCCACCAAACCTTTAGGCTAATTCTGTGCCCAGTGAGGGGATAAGAGTAATAAGTTTCCTATGCTTCTGTAATTGCAAAACATTTTTCAAATTTAACCAGACATGCAAATTCTAATCTTGCTCTTTGTCTCTGCAGAGCTAAATGAAGCCACAGCACTCTGTTTTTTTTCCCTATGACACACACTCTCCTGTTATTCTCAGCTGCTCAAAGCATTTGGTTAAAACAGCCGTATTTTTTGCTTGTTAAAGATACCTAAGAGCACAGTGCTTAATGTTTAAACAGTTCCATGTGTACCCAATTATGAAAGCAATTAATTTAGTCAAAGACAAGATTAACTGCCATCTGTGGCCTGATTGTTTGTTAAATTTGAGTACTTCTGATCAAAATTGTCATAAACAAAGTCTTATGTAGCATGTGACCCAGTGTCAAATCAACATTGCCCAGGGACATCTTGATATAAAGAGTTCAACATTAAGTGTTAAGTAGTATTATACTAGTTCTATCATATAACTGATTTGTATAGCATATATTTGGGGTGCATTTTGTTTCCCAGTAGTGAAACCTGGGATTTTGCTTAATAAAATGCTGCTATTAGTGATGTAATAGGTGATACAAGAACCACATCTAGCATAAGATCACAGAATATTAGGAGTTGGAAGGGACCTTGAAAGATCACCTAGTCATGTCCCCCCCACCCCCATCTGAGCAGGGTCACCTAGATTAAAACACACAGGAATGCATCCAGATTAGTCTTGAATGTCTCTAGAGAAGGAGACTCCACAACCTCTGGGAAGCCTGTATCAGCGCTCTGCCACCCCTCACAGTGAAAAGGTTTTCCCTTATATTCACACGGAACTTCTATTTTCCAGCTTGGACCCATTGCCTCTTGTCCTAACACTGAGAAGAGCCTAGCCCCATCCTCCTGACACCTACCCTTTACACATTTATAAACATTGAGATCACCCCTCAGTCTCCTCCAAGCTACTGAGACCCAGCTCCCCTCAGCCTTTCCTCACGAGGAAGGTGTTCCACTCCCTTAAACACCTTAACTACCCTGTGCTGGATTCTTTCAAGGAGTTCTATGTCCTTCTTGAACTGAGGAGCCCAGAAAGATAAACATATACACAGAAGAGAACAAAGAGCTGAGGGGAGGTATGAAACAAAACCAAGCAACAGCTTCGTTTTGAACTAAGTTCAGCTCTCACGATAGGGCCCTACCTGAACATCTAGCCAGTCACCAGAGAGGCAAGGCAGCTATTTAAGTAATCCTTACCAAGTGGACAGCTGTAAAACAAGAGAGCACATGAGCCAGCAAACAGGCAGGCCTCACCCTAAGCCCACAGTGGTGTGATAGCTATCATGCTCTTCTCACTACTCAGATGCATCTATTAAAACTTCCTAGGCCAGAGCGTAACATGCTTTGGGTCTCCCGTGATATGGGTCATCATAGGTTAGTTTGGAAGAAAGACAGATCCGATGGCAGAGCTACTCTTTCCCCTCTTACCCCCCATACCCCAGCCTTGTTAAAAGTGAATTATGACTCTCAGACCAAAAATACTTGATGGACATGATCAATATTTGTGCTATTTTTCAAATAATCTGCAAAATAAGTAAACAACAACAAGTTTCTTTTAGGAAATAAGCTTCACTATGAAATATATTGGTATTTTGGTGTCATGATTATTAAGCAGATGAGAAGAAAAAGCCAGGTTTGATGTGGTGCCTACAGGAGTAGAGAAAAAGGTTGCAAGGAAAACCTCTTGGTACAAGCTACGCAAGCCTCAAGGCTATGTAATCTTGAGGTTTCATGTCTGTGAGCTTCAAATTTCTTTTTGAGGCAGCTTGCTTGAGAAATGATGACTCTTAAGATCACCTTTCCTGAAAACTTTAATTGTTGTGGCAGTCATCTTGCTTCTCTTCATGAGGAGGATCATGGAGTTCATAGAAAAGTTGCTTAAAAACCTGTCAGCTTATCTCTAACATAACCAATGCTTTTATCTCCAACACATACCATGGGCTTTGCAGGTAACATCAGCAATTTTTTATTTTTTTAAGCAATTCCACAAAAAGAATAACAAAAATAACATATCATCTTTGGAAGAATTAGAAAAAAAATAACCACATATTCACATACTCACCCAGAACAAATACTGCACAAAGAGGAAACACCAGCTAATCACTCCCCAAATGAGGATTACACATCAGCCTATTTTTTCTTCTTCTAAAAACCAATGCATTTTACCTTAGAAAATTCGATACAAAGGTTATTTTTACTTAATCTGATCACCTAAGCCTAGGGTTACAACCAATCCTATGATCACAATTAACTGAGTTTTTGTATGTAGCTTACTCTGTGTGATATGTTTTTAACAAACCCACAACTGGGCATGAAGAGAATAGCTGCCTACTTATACTGCTCTGGCTGTTTCACTCTGGTCAGGTGAAGTCTATAGCAGGGAGGGACATAGATCCCTGGCAGGAGGTAATCACCTTCACCTGGGAGAAGGTTTAGGTGTGAAAGAGCAGCAAATGATTTCTTTACTACTTAATGAGAAAAAAAATTTTGCTTTTTTAGGAAGTGTGGGAAAGCTTGAGAGGAGAGCAGGATGAATTTGTAGGTGGAAATAAATATGTTAAAAGTTTAGGTTATAGTAATGTGAACACTTAAAAGACTTAAATCTCAGGAAGAAAAAAGAAGTTGACTTTCTGGAAAGGATTGTATACGGTGTATTCAGTCTGGGAAAGGTCTGGGTAAAAAAACATCGACTGGAAAGAAGGTTGTAGCCTCAAAGGACTCAGCAGGTAGGGAACAGATTTGTTCTTACATTTATTTATTTCTATTAATGTCTGCCTCATAATTTCTGAAGTTGTTCAAGTTACAGGATTAGTTTGTTTCTCTGATGGAACCTCTTTTTAGAGATTATAAATCTGTGGTGTCTTTGGGTTAATTTATTTTTCATAAAGGTGAAACTAAGTTAATGTCAAGTTTCTGGCTGACTATGGGTTCTTTATAGATAAGTTTAGGCCTTGATCCTGCAAGAAAACTTATGTGAACAAGTGTTTGTTGCAGCAACCTTCCAAAAATTCCACCCTAGATTACCTGACTGCAAATAAATGGATACAAGCGTAGTTTAAAAAAATTACAATTTTTCTCTATCTACAAAATAATTATTTTCTTTTTTATCCTGTAGTTATTTTAGTCACTTTTTCACAGATGAGTTTTTAGTAAAGCTTGTTTTAAAATATGCAAAGCTGAGGCTATATGTGGTAGCCTTTGTCCTGGAGAAAGGAGTAACACCAAATCTGAAATATAGTCTTCACAGAGGTGGTTTTCCCACCCCTGGAATGTAATATAGTGAGTATTTAACCACCTGAATAATATTGTTAGAGAGTGAAGACTGCAGACTAATAGTTGTCCTTGCTTATGTTATAACTGCATCTGGCTCAATTCTAGTGTGAGCAGAATAAACTGCATTTATGGAAAACTGGGAGTTTGTAAGAATAATTAGCTACCATTTCCACTTTTTTATGAGGTATGTTGGAGAACACTAAGCAAACACAAAGGTGTGCAATGTTTTTTGTATGAATTCAGTGAACGTAAAATATTCTGTGCAGCATGATCCTTTTCAGGAATAAATGTTCTGTTGTTTACAACAATCAAAAGGATTATACTGACTAGCTCATGTTTTCTTATTTGTTTTGATTTTTGTATTTGATTTAATCATATAAACTTTATGTATTTCTCATTTTTCAATTTTCAAAAATTAACATTTTAATTAAACTGCATATAATTTCTTTGTAAATATTTACTCAGAATGCTGCTTCACCAGTGTGAAGGACAGGAAACAGGTCTCTGCCATGTACACCGAATGGTTATGGTTGGAATTACTACAAACCTAACAACTGTATGTAGTTTGCAATAGAACTAAGAAATGGCACAGATTGTTATGAGGAAAAACAAAAAGCAAAGGGGAAAGGAAGAAATGTTTTTCCTCTCCAGAAATAGTCTATTGCTTAGAAACCTATCAATCTCAAAAGGCAAAATCAAACAGATTTCTACATAAAGGTCAAACTGGCATGACAGCATTAAGAAAGGAAACAAAACTAGCATGAATAGAATTTATTCAGCTTCATTCTCCTTCCTTTAATCAGAACTTTCATTCTGTGTTTCTGTACAAAATTATAAAATGGAGTCTATGTAAGATATAGTTATCAGTTATACCAGTGTATGGCTGTAATTCAGGAAAGCACTTAAGCAGGTGATTAACTTCAAGCATCCACTTACCCACTTTCCTAATTATGAACTTAAGCACATACCAAAAGTTCTTTCCTGGATTGTTTTTTATGCTGTGCCTGTTGACTGCGGCAAAGCACAGAGCTGTCTGAGCTAGTTTGAAAGCAGCTTGCTCAGGGCTGGAAACAGTCTATAACCACGGCTGCCTGGCGCTCGGGCTGATTTCACTGACTTGCTTCCAGTCCTCAAGCTGCCTTGCTAAAGACTGCTAAGTTATGCAGCTTGCAGCATACACTTCTTTCCGTTAGTCTGCTCTAGTTTCTGTAGAGCAATCGCCTCTCAATTTTCCCAAGGTCCTGCTACTTCTTTTATAGGGAAAGTATCACTAGTCCTCAACATCAGAGGAATCTAATAGTACTTTGAATAAAGATTTACGATCAGGAAGCCTAAACTGTGGTGCAAAAACACCTTTCTGAGTAGCCGTTTCATTCTAGATGTGTTTGATTGGGCAGGGGGTTTGGGCTGGATAATCTTTCGAGGTCTCTTCCAGCTCCTGATATTCTGTGATTCTGTGATTAGTTTTGTTTCTTTGCCTTTAAAGGTACAAGTGTGTCTAGATGTTTGTTTCTCTGTGTGTCCAGGACCGCTTGGAGCTTGTCTGTGTTCCACCTCAGTCTGATACCGATCTGGGAAATGTTTCTCTACCAAATCCTCTAAGCAGCTTGATCTGGGAGGCATTCTCAGAGTGTACCTAATACTTATTATGGGATTAGGACCCTGGGAAAATGCAGTGGTAATGCTTTTTGAAATCAATGCTGGGGATCACTTTCTGTAATGGCTGCTACAACTACTGTCAGACTGTCACTGATTATTCCCATCTTTAAACAGAAATGTCCTAAACAATAAGTTAGACTTGAGCTCTGTCTTTCCTATCCAATTTATCACTAAGTCTTTTCTGCATGATGTCACAACATCAGTAGGATGATTAGAGGGCACCTTCTCCCCCAAATTAACCACAGATTTGTGGTTATAGATAATTCTTGAGAGGGAGATGTTTAAAACCCTGCAGATGAAGCCAAAAGTGTAGTCCAGACAATCGTGTTGGGTTTCTTATTTAAGAGATGAAGATGCATTGACAAGAAGGATTTGTCAGACATAAGCCATCCTTGAGGCTTAAGCTCCCAGGTTATCACTGGATATTTTGGGAAACCCATAGAGTTAGAAGGTGAACCATTGGCAAGGAAGGACATGGTGTTCTACTGAATGATTGCATACCTCATCAGAAGAAAAAAACTTCTTGCTCTCTGTTTCGGTCACTGTAGCAGTTATGATTTCTACTAAAAATCTTGGTTTTGAGCGATTTATGTTATGAATGATTTATAAATTTAAACATCAAAACTCCCATGGATGTTTTCTGGATTGAATGGCTTTGTTCACATCAGCAAGTGGGTTTACTCATTGAACCTGTGCAGTTATTCACTCAGGATCAGGTCTTGTGTCCCCATTCTTTATATTGTTAGAGGTTTACTTTGAACTTGCTGTAATCTGGCCCCATGGGCTAGTTGTCTGGTCAGGAGAGCTATTAGTTGTGCTTCTAGAACATACCTTCTTGTTTAGCTTTATCTGAAAATAATGCAGATTTTATACTCTAAACCAGCTCTGTAATGTGGAGCATAGTAAGTGTCAGTGCATGGGAGACATGCTTCAGAACACAAACTTTTGATTGAACTGAAATGCTAATGTAGGCGGTCCCAATGTAATTTTCCTTCAGTAAACATAATCATTCAATTCCAATTTATTAATAGTAAAATAGCTTGTCTGATAGTTTTAGAACATAAGCATGATTTTGCTCATGACCTCAGGTATTGCTTTGATATGTTTGAAAGGACTATATAAGTAAACATAGGGCAGTAATTCCATACTGTCTCAGAGCAAGTAAAAGATTAAATGACTAGAGCTTTAAAATTGTGAGTTTTGTAGCTTTTTTTTTTTTGTCATAAAACTTTTGGACAGCTTTTTTAAAGATTTGTCTCTGGCCTTTAACCATTCTTTGGTTTATTCTTTGTTTGATTTTTTTTTTAAATTTTATTTCTACACCACAATGGAGTACAGTGTCAGCTGATATATTTAAAATTAAAAAACTCTGCCTTTTCTGCTTTTATGCCTGAAAATGAACAGTTGAATAAGATGTTCTGGATAATCTTTTCCCAGTTCCAATGATCTATTACCATCTTCATGCTTGGCAACACTTACAAGTAGAAGGGAAAGTAAATTCAGTGCCATGTATTACCATGCTTATTCGAAGTGAGTGCTCAAGTCTGTGTTGGGTTCAGCTGCATGAAGCATGCTCTTAAATACTGTGTTGAATGGGAATGCTTTTAGTATGGTTCATTTAGATGCTGGGCCAAATGGTAGCTAAAATCAACTAGAAGGACTTTTGATTCAGAGTCATTCGGGTTGAGGTCACTTGTACTGATCTTAGAATGTATTAAAAGATGATTCAGATCTGATGTAAAATAAGACTAGTTCTGCTCCTGGCTAAAAATGCAGACAGAGTTTATGTGAGTTTAATGTTAACCGTGTTATTGGTAATCTATTATTTCTTGGTTCCCTATTCTTGTTGCTCTGCAGGAGAGTTAGTTTCACTTGTTAAAAGGATATTTGCTTGAATATGCTGTTAGTGCAAACCCTATGATTGTTAATCCCCACATCTGCAGTTTGGAATGGTAATTAACTCATTTAAAGTGTTGTGAAGGTGTATTAAAAAGTAGAGATATGATTTCAACAAAGGAAGATTCTCAAGTCTGCACAGAGGTTTGACATGAGGATGAAGTGTCAGTATTAAGTGTCGGCTGGGTTATTGAAGATTTTAATCATATATTTGGGATTGTTTCAGTGCATTTTATTGTAGCAATTATGCTAGGGACTTCTCAAGTCAATATGAATCATCAGTGTACTTTCAGAAAGATATAAAGTAAATAAGTACTCATATAAGTAAAGCTGTAACTCATTGAAGAGACAGGTAATCGTATACATAAAAGTAACATCATTGCTGCAGATTTGTCTCCTAGTTGTAACTCCATTATCCTTCTCTCCAGGTTCTCACTAAAGTTATGATGGACATTAATTTTGCACACACTGCGCTCAGTAATACTGTCACTTTCTTCACTTATCAGATAATTGATTTGATTTATAAGATTTTTGCTGTATTGTCCCTAAGAAATAGAAATAACTTAGCTTTCTGTGTTCTTGGTATCAGACTGGTGCCAAAAGAGTATAAGGGCTCTTTATAGTTGCTCCTTGCCTCTAGTTTCAGTTCTGATAACTAGTAACTACTGTTGGGGCCCTGGCCACGTGCAAGGGATCCTGACCTTGCCTCAGAGCCTAGGAACAAAGAAACTACAAGGGGAGTGACCGAGAAGATTGAGATTCGCGGGCTTTATGCGTTAACCAATCAGGACTGAGTATTTGTTGTGTAATCGGAAAACTATAACCAATGATAAGATGTTCCCGGAGGCCGGGACCAAAGGGTATATAAAGATGTGTGAGAGGGGAAATAAAGGGATTTGAATCTGCACCACGTTGATGTGTACTTTCCCCCCGGTCCGCGCCGTAACCACGGGCTCCGGCAAACTACTGCCTTCTGACACAGGCTGTGAAGTCCTGCCACTCGTCTTGCATGGACCATAGAATCATAGAATATACTGAGCTGGAAAGGACCTGTAAAGATCACAAGAGTCCAACTTCAAGACCTTGTCTTGGTCACGCAACAGCCCAATATATTTTTGTATAAACATGCATAATTACATTTAAGACCTGTAGAACATTACCTCAGTGTACAGGGTTGCAATTATTTCTAAATTTAATTGCAGGAAAATTCAGGTGACCTTTTGAAATTTATTGAATCATGTTATAGACTAACTAAATTTGCAGTTAAGATGAAAGATTCATTATTGAGGCCTTAAGACATGAGAATATGAAGTGAGTTTTTTTTTTTTTGAGTTCTTGTGGCATTGGTATGAAGTATAAATGAAATATTTACTATATATTAAAACATTGACCCACTCTTTGAAAGTGTATTTCATAAACAGACACAATTTGTGTCTTGGAGCCACACTGTTACATGGGGAAGTTAAGTGGCAGGTTATGCCTGTCTGTTTTTCTAATTTGGCTGTAGTGCAGTTTAATGTAGTAGTGTGCACAAGGCAACATATGAGCCTTTAGGGACCAGGCATTAACTGGAGGTTGCCAGTGTGCAATACAGCTCTCAGTCAGTCTGACTTCTCCCTGACAAGATCCACGCATTTCTGCATCAGTGGTGGTAGAGACAGAAGAGGCTGGACTGGAGGGCTGAATGGAGCTGACCTTACTGTCTCTTTGGTTCCTTAAACCTCTTCCCTGCTCTTCTAGTGCATACCGGTAAACTTTGAATCCATTTGCAAAACAGAGCTGAAAAGACCAAGACAGGGAAATAGCTTATTATATAAATGTATTTTATTTGTAGATGTTCTTGCACCTTGTTAGGAACTACTTCACAATTTATTATTATTATTGTAAAAAATATCAATCCCATTTTTCAATTCATTAAAAATAATGTTTGCAGAAATTAAGTCTAATCTGGAAGTCAAAGGATTTCATGTTGTGTCATAAACTTAGTGTGTCAAGTAAAACAATTTTTAAAGATGTACAGTATTTCACAACCATTGTGAAAGAAAAAAATTTATATTTTAAAATAAGTGTAGATTATTTTACTCTGAGAATTCATCAAAAATTAAGCTTTGTAGATAGGATTTCATAGATAACATTCTTTGATAGCTGCTTAAAAGGAAAAACCCACCAAATTAACTTGGCATTTTGAGTTCTGTAGTTACTCATTGCATTCTAATAGCATTTTACAATTTAAAAGATGAAAACTGACATAAGATATAAGTTGTTAAATACTTTAATTTTATCTGCATTTTGTGTGTCAAAAAAAATTTAATATTAAAGGACAACTGTAGACTCCTAATGACTTGAATACAGTTTGACTGTTTTCATAAAGTGCTCTGTGGGATGTCAGAATATTTAATTCAGGATGTTAAAAACATCCCAAAATGTCACAATAATTATATCACAGCAGGCAATTAAAACACTGGAAAATGCCAACTGACTAAGTGTGTTCTCTGTTATTTAGGAAACTAATGAGTGACACATAAAGCAGAAAATACAAATTGTAACCATAGAATCCAATATATGTAATAATTTTAATATAAAATATAATAAAGCAACCTATCCTAACAAAAGCAAAGAAATACTTATTTTATTTAAAGCTTCTATTTGAGCCTTAGTGTGTACCATTCCCTAGACATAAGAAGCTGTTTTTGTTTCCTCTTCATTATTTAGTTAATTAGTTATATGTTTCTATTATGACACTGTAATATGGGCTTGTTCATGAAGCCCTTACTAACTACAGTGTTTCCATTCACTCCACTATAATAGTGTCTGCCAAATTTTCCATGTGTCCTTAAAGTAGTCTAAGGGCAGCTAGGGTAGATCTGTGTGCTTCCAGGGTAGAAAATACAACTCCCTTCACTGTATGTCAGAGGTACTCTAAATTCTGTGTTGACTCGGAAGTTACAGCCCAAGTAAGGATGCTGATTCCTAGACAATAGGGGCTCAGAGTTCTAGCAGAATTCTTTCACTTGAATGGCCATGGGTTAATTGAAGGGGCAATGCAGTGAGAGAGATATGCTTTTGATTTAATTTTGAAAGGAATTTTATCCATAATTATTAAGCCAACACCTTATTCTACCAGACGTTATGCAAATCAAATAATCCTCTGAAACTTAGGGAAAAAAAGGACTTTAAAAAGTAAAAGGAAAAGGAGGGATTAAATAAGGATGACAATAGGCAATTATCCTAATTAGTTAATGAGTCTGGAATAACTATTATTACTGCAAATGAATAGCTTAAATAACAGAAAAATATATGAAGTGTCGGGCAGAAAAAAGAAACCATGATGGGTGGCAGAGGAATCACCATCACTGAACCCATGCAAAGCTACAGTAGGCAACAATCTGCTTGCTCCTCGTTAAGGTTTTCTGTGGCAACCACTACCTGGGGATCCAACAGCAATTTAGCTAGCATAGATCATTCTTGCTACCAAAGGGCACAGCCTTAGTTGTTGATTCTTGCCCCTTCCCTTGAGCAGAAGTGAGCATTCATACAGCTCCAGGGTGAACTGGTTCTGGCAGTGATCTGGTTAGAAGCTACCCGCTCCCCACCCCAACCTAACTTTCATGGTGATGAGGTCTCTGGTTCACCCTGTGTCTTCCTGAGTGCCAGTGTTAGTACAAGAGCAGGGAGAGGACTTGGAAAGGGAGGAAAGGAGACTGGCTCGATACACTGAATTAAACTAATTGGGTAATCATGACATAAAGCATCATGTTGCATTCCCATTTGCAAGAGTTCAGACAGAACGAATTATTGCAGCATTGACCTGAGTGCTGGAAACGTCTGTATTTAGCATTCTCTTAAAATTAGTATGCTTTTATGGTTCCTTCCCATGATTAATCCTCAGATTTCCATTCTAGAGCTGCAAGTACTTGGTTTGGGGTTTTTTTTTGGAGGGGGCGGTGTTGGTTTTTTTTTTTTTTTTTTGTAGACCCCATTGCTTGTAATTAAAAACCTAAAGAATATTTTGCACTTCCCTGGTTGCTTATTACATGCCCAGAGTTTCATCTCTGTTGAGGATGATCCATTTGTAGCTGAGTTTCCTTTTTGTATCTGGCATCACGTGGTGGTAGTGATCACTCAGACCTTACAACACTTGCATGGTGTGTTATTTTGAGGTGTGCTATTTTGCTTCTGGCTCTATATTCATGTCATTCCTTGGGCAGGTTGTTGAGAGCTAGTATCTGACTCATTATGCAGCCTTCAAGTACTACTTGTTGCTGGCAGGCCTCCAAAACCAAGATTTTGGGGCTAATTACATGTGCTACTACTTCAGGGAAAAAAATCCCTCAACTATTTAAACCTAGTTTGAGACAGACTGAGGGAAAGGATTGAAATCTTGTCTTTCTCCATTTGGGTGCTGTTAGATAAGTGCATGTATCACACCTACCTGAAGGGTGATTCCTGATCCAACTGAAGTCTGACCCAGTACCCTATAAGATACCCTGTCCCTTGGGGGTCTAAAGGCTAAATAGCTCAGGCATAAAAAATTGGTTTTCATGTCTTCACATGCAGACTAAATGAACTGTTTTCACTGTGTCAGTTCAAATAAAATTTGAGGTTCTGAAGTCTATCACTTTTGTCTGTATAGGTCCTTTTTTTTTTTCCCTTTCCTTACATCCACCTTCAGGAATGTTCTTTTTGAGCCATCAAGAAAGGTTTGGAAGTAGTCTTCTGGTGATAGTTATGTATATGCTTCCCACAGCTTTCTTTATCTGAGATATCTCTAAACATTTTCTAGGTATTTATGCATACATATTTCAAAGAATTTTTTCATCACAGGGAGGTCAATGTAGAGCGAGATAGCTAGTAAGACTGCCAGCTACTTCCATTTCTAGTAAACCTTGTTATTCCACAAAGGTCGGTAAATTAATTTTTCTATTACCTGCCATGAAACAAATAACATTTTTACACTGCATGTTAGGAAAGAAATTATAATTAAAAACCCAAAGCAACCCCAAACACTAGATGTTGGGAATTCTTGTATATAACATGGACCTAACTGCGGTTTACTCAGCTGTGTTTCAGCATCTTGTTTGGTTTATTGCACTAAGTACACCAGAGAAAGACCTATTTCATGAGATCTCTTAAAGCAGCTGACAAGATGCACTTGCACGAGAACTCTGAAAAGTCTTCACTACCTGTCCATATTGTTTTCATGTAAAAACTGCTGAAGGTCAATTTTGAAAGGTACACCAGTACCTTATTTTGCCCTTCAGGTTGTATTTTACATTTATTCTGGTGTATAGAACAATGATGGGTGAGGCCCTTCTAAGGAAACAATGAAAGCAGCAATATTACCTGTTAATCTGGTTTTTATGTGTTCCTCTGCATTAGCCAGGAAACATTTCACTTTGTTGCATACACTGAAGCACAACTGACTTTTTTTCCTTCCTGAGCTCTGTCTTCCTAAAGTCTTTTTATCTCCCCCTGCCCCCGAAGTCCATCTTTTAGTCTAGTTTGCAATGACTCCAGCTACTCCCTTTCAACAGGCTTATTTCTTTTTTCTCCTTTGCTGTGAAAGGATGAATCTTTCAGAGCACCTGTAAAGCAGAGAGTTAAAGAAACCAATTTGACAGGTAGAAATTACCAATTTGCTACTTCCTTGAAAAAGAATCCGGAGAGACAATGATTATTATTATGAAACTCTTTTCAGTCACAAAGGCATTAGAAAGGGTATTTATGTCTGACCTTTGAAGATTCATAATTCCTTTCAGTGGAAAACTATAGAATTTTGCACTAAATGTTTTATTACATTCTTAGATGTAATGGCATATACTTTCTATAAAAGAAGTTCTAAACCGATTTTTAGAAGACCATTGAAGCAATATCTTAATATGTGAACAATTTCTGTTGTTTAATAAGGTGAATGAACTCTGAGGATATTTTTGCTGCATATAAGGTAGAAGGTAAAATATTATAAATAAATAAATATGGATCGCATTATTTCTGAGCTTGAACTTTGTACTTCTGCTACACAACAGAAACTTCTTCCTGTTGCTCCGAGGAAAGAAAAATATTTTCTAGTAGAAAAGCACAACCTCAAAGATTTGTTGGTTTGGGTTTTTTTTTAACTCAAACTGCGGAAGCAGAAATGTATGAAATAATTATTCTTTGAGTAAAAAAAAAAGTCTCTTTGATTTAAGAAGCACTGTGAAAGACTTGGGTTTAAAGTGAACTTTCTTTATATTTATTCGTATTTTTCCTTAGTTGAATCTGCTTTTCTAATAACCCACTTGAAGTTCAGCTCAGCAGGATGACATTCTGCAAATGTGTATGAATGATTGAACTCACAGTAACTAAACCCCGTTTAGTGTCAATGCCTTCCTTATGAGGAAAGGGTGAGAGAGCTCGGTCTCTTTAGCTTGGAGAAGTGGAGACTGAGAGGTGACCTCATTAATGTCTATAAATATGTTAATCCATGGTGAGCATCAGGAGGACAGAGCCAGGCTCTTCTCAGTAATGGCCAGTGATAAGACCAGGGGCAATGGGTGCAAGAGGGAGCATAGGAAGCTCCATGTGAATGTAAGGAAGAACTTTTTCACTGTGAGGGTGACGGAGCACTGGAACAGGCTGCCCAGAGAGGCTGTGGAGTCTCCTCTGGAGACATTCAAGACCAATCTGGATGCGTTCCTGTGTGGTTTAATCTAAGTGATACTGCTCAGGCTGGGGTGGGGGATGTGGTGGACTAGATGATCTTTCGAGGTCCCTTCCAACTCCTAATGGTGTGTGATACTGTGAACTGGGTTACTCAATATAGATTAAATTATAGCCATTGGGCTATAATAATATTTTCCAATATCCTAAATACTTTTACCTCTTAGCTGAGTTGGCTATAAAGAAAAAAAGTGAAAATAAAAGTCCACAAACATTAAATTAGATTTATATGCCTTAGCAAGTTTCACTACCTGAATGATTGGTACTTTACTATCTCTTTACATGTATTAACCTTTTATGGTATAAAGAAATAATAATTTTAGAAATTAAAACAGTCCTAAAAGGATTCACTTTGTTTTAATTATTTCTAGCTACTTTTACTTTAATTGCCGCCAAAATATCCATTAAAATCTATAACAGTGTTAGTCAATATAAACAATGTCTCCAGTTCTTGAATTCAAAGAAATACAATTTTTTAGCAGTCTTGATACTGAAATTTGCAGTGAATCCCCTTTTTTCTTTTTTCTGTGTAGCCGGAACACTTCAGAATAAAGCATCTATATTTCAAAACTATAGATTAAATTAAAATAAAATTGTATACCTTGCTCTGTCATCTTCTGAAGAATTATTTTTTCAAATTTTTGATTATTAAAAGTGTGAAACCAAGTGTGTTTAATCTAGATGAAGGTGTAATAATCCATAAAACCTTAACCATAGAGCTGAACAATACCCCTCTATTTGTACTTTTCTCTTTCATCATCAAGCTTGCTGAAAACTTGCAAATGAGAACAACATTTGGGGAATATTTGTTGTTTCCAGTACCGAAAGCTTTCTAAAAGGGAAATTTGAGAGACAAAACCAGTGAAATGCAAATTAATTTCTGCAAAACTATGAAGAAAAGTAATACAGGTGCTTTTTTCTCATGAGAGTGGGAGGCCCACAACTTCTCCAGAAATCTCAGCATAAGAGGGTAGAGCTTAGAACAGTTTCTTAAAATATGTCCTGTAGGTTCCTATGGTCATAACTGAAATGCATAAAATCCACTTATCTCTTTTTAAGGCCGAAAGACAACACTTTCCTTAAAACAGAATTGCACAGGTATATAGACAACATGGGACTCTGAAGATCTCTGTGTGTTTTTTGACGGACTTGACACTCCTACCAGTTTTATATCTGTCTCAGTCCCCATATAATTTTCATTGAGAAATAAACTGTTCATCCCCAAAAGGTAATAAAGTCCCTACAAACAACATGTTTTGTGTTTAGTAGAGGCAAACATGGAAAGATCGTATAGTTGCCTTTAGGAACCATAGGCATGGATCAGTGCAGTTGGTGGCTTGTTTTGCATTTGGGCCAAGGTCAGAGAATGCAGATCATCAGAACCAAGGCAGAGTAATTAGATGTGTGGTACCTCTCTTCAAAACATCATAATCATTGGAACTTTAGATTCTGAATCTCTTTAATGTTGCTGGTGAGAGTTTATTAGTATTTAATTTGGAGTGTAAAAATAGTAAGGTCATTTTGAGGGCTAAAATGAAAAATTTGAGGGAGGGAAAAATGTCACATGAATGTTAATACTAGTGGGGACCAGCTTTCAGTTTATCTTTGTCTTAAATCTCTCTATCTCACAGAATACCCTGATGTAGTAATGCCTCTGTCCTCTCCCCCTCTTTTCCCTCATTCTCTTCTCCTTTTATTTTATTTATTTATTTTTTTTAAATTTCCTCTCCTAATCCCAAATAATTTCCATGTTTGGCTGGGCGTGTATCAGTTCATGAAGCGGCAGGCTTAGTCCATGCATATGCTGCCTGGCTAAAAGGAAACTGCTGGGCTTACTCTGTCATGCTTCAAATAGGGACATGAATTTCAGTCTGTCTTCTCCAAACAGCTGTCAGTTCTCAGATGCATTTAGAGAAATCTGTATCTTCATGTAAGCTATTGTAAAGTGGTCAATGGGATGAAAAGATATAGGGAGACACGGGGTACAGGTAGCAATTGGTAGTGCTGTTCATAAACCTCATTTACTTGGAAGATCGGAATATAATTGATGTGGGAGGGCTCAGGGTAGGAACTGGGACATATTAAAAGTTTCTTAGGGGGGAAGGGAAGCTAAACTGTATTAGTTTGAAAAACATTTCTTATATTTTTCAGGTCAGGTAAAATAGCTGAATTGAAATTAAATGTATGATTTCTGGATTACATTACTTCTCTTTCAAAACAAATACATAGTTCTTAAACAAAAATAACAATAATTCTTTTAGAAAATGTCTGATACACTCAATTCCCTCTCCCCAATTCTGATGTTTCATTTTTCAACTGATCTATTAATATTCAGTTATGTTGATTAACATTATGTAGAATTCAGATTCGATACTGCAAGAGGTCTAATAATAGTTTCAGATATTACATTATCCATGCATAGATCATATACAGGACACTTTTTGGTGATTTGAGACATACTATATTTGTGATAATAATGTCCTTTGACTTCATGATAGTAAAAGTAATTCCCCCTTATTTAGAGAGCAGAACTATAAAAACTTCCAATCTCCTGTTTGCTACAGTTGGCCTTTCTCTGGCCTCTTCACCCAACCTGCCTCTTCTGCTCTTCCACTGCTCATCTGTCTGTTGGCAGAGACAGAGAGATATGAAAGGCAAGAAGATCGAATTAGCGATGACCATGGAAAGTAGGTCAGAAAGCGGTGATAGATTTCTAGTGTTTTTCAGTCTGAAAGCTATTCGACTGTAAAGACCTTTGAGTATTAGTTTTTGTTCTAACTAATTTTTTAGTAAAAAAACATAATTACTGATTCTTTCACATTGTGACTTGTTCATTTCCTGTAACTCTAAGAAATCATCAGTGCAGCTGTATATAAACAGTAGGGAAAAAATACATATAGCTGGGATTTCCCCTCCTTTGCACCGATGGCGTTATTCGTGAGACTGTTGTGAGTTTGTTACCTGTTAAACCAAACCCCTTTTTGTCTTTTTTCCTTTAAGTGATTTTAAATATTTAAAAGTAATAATTTTTCTATGAACTCCTGTTACATCTGATGATAATACAAATTTGAAATGCACTCATTTACTGTGGAAAGGTGAAGATATTAATCTAGCTTTGAGAGGTTTCAACAACCCTTTTCTTCCTTAATGCCCTCTTCTTGTGAACTGAAAGATTTCATCTGGCTTCGGTAGCCCTGTTCTTATTCATGATGTTTCAGTAGGGAATTAGCAGGGTTGCTTAGGAAAACAGCACAAATAAATAACTCTCACAGTTGGAAAACTAATGGCATACAGTGAACAATCATTAGAAAAAAATCTAGTGTCAGGCTAATAGCTGGAAGAAGCAAAGGGACTTCAATTCATAACTTCTGGTTCTTTAAAAGGAAGTGTCACAAACTTTCCAGCAAATCTACTTAGAACCGGGTATCCAAAGCATTAATTAAGCACTAAAATAATTCCCATGATTTTCAGTGTTAGAAGAGCTAGTTCTGATTTTCTGTGCTGAATAACCACTTCAGGCTTGATTTGTTTCCACTGTCACAAGTGATATTTCCTTGGCACTGCAAACTGTAAAACTGGTAAATTGCTGTCATTAAGTAATTGTGCTCTCTGTGTGACCAAGGCGGCCGGCTTCTAACCTGCTCCAGTGCCATGTCCCTTCCCAGCTCGGTGTGACACGTGTCATACCAGGTTCAGCAATGGGAGTGTTGTCTGCTAGAATCTAGAGAAAAAAACATCACTTGTTTCACACAGGATAAACAAACAATCATTGAGCTGTCCTGGATTCAAAAGCAGAACGCTCACAAGGCAATTTCTGCCTCTTTCAAGCTGCTTTTGGAGACAACAAATGTTCGTGAAGTATTTTAAAATGACAGAGCAGCAAAAAAGTGAAATGGTTCCTGTGTGGTTCCCGGCAGGTTTGCATTCCGCTCCTCAGCCTGTGTCCTTGTTACCCCGGGAACCGAGGCACAAGCCATCTCTGCCCAGCACCTGCTTGGGCTGTCGTATTGTCAGTAGAATTTAGGGTGGTGTCTTATAAAATCACTTCTATGAGTGATTGAAAAGCTCCATAATTTATTTATTTTTCTTAATCTGTAAAAGAGATTAAACGCGTCTGCTTTCAAGTAGTTTGTGGTTGAAGAGTACATTCTGAGTACACTTAGGGAAGACTGGCTGGGGCATGGATGCAGTTTGGGTAGGGTCAGTCTCTGCAAGTGCTCGAAAGCACACCGAAGCTTTCCCAACTGCTGCAAAAAATATTCAGATGCTACATCCAGAATGCAAGTAGCAATGAAGGAGCAAATGCAGTCTTAAATCCGCATGTTGTTGTGTGTATATAGAGAGAAATTCCTTGACGTTTGCAATCTTACAGGAAGCTTCGAGAACAACCGATAGTCTTTGTAGTAGTGAGTGTTTTGTTGGGAAGGTTCTGAGTGGCCGAGTGCCCTTTGCTTGTGGTGCTTGTTCTGGTGCCATTATTAATATTTACAGAAGGCGTCACCTACAACTCTCAGACTTTATAGGAGGCAAAGTCTTTGTCTCCAATTTATAAGCCACCTCAGAGGAATTCACCTGTACTGCACGTAATCTAATGCTGTGACTAAAGAAATACTGTTTAAGATTTTTCAGCTTTGTTAAGTTGCTTAGGCAGGATTTTCGTGTTTTCAGCCTGTGAAGCTGTAGTACTTTATCAGTGCAATAACAGAATGCCTGTACTGGAATTGACCCAGTGGATCAAACATATAGTCAGACTTTTCCCGTAGCCTGTGACCAGTAATATAGATTGAAGAAGACAGTAACAAAAACTTTAATGAGCAGCTACAGTAAAAAAATATTCTCATATGTTAAATGCCATCCTAACTTCTCATGCACTGGTTTAGACCATAAGTTTAATTTTTTCCTAAGTCTTTCACTTGAGAGTTGTAGAGTTACTGTAATTAATATATAAGATCTCTCCCCCATAATCCTTTATTGGACTTTGTGAATTGCACCTGCTGTTGTAATAAGCTTCATGGGAATGGCTGACTTTATTCTGTCAGTTTTGGTTTTGTTATTGTTCTGAAGAGCACTGTCTCCCTTTGCCCACCTCCCTGTTTTTTTGAGGGGGGTGATGTAGATGGGGGACAATAATGAATCATGGTTTCTCTCTGTCACAGTGCTCTGTGACAGAGAGAAACCATGATTCATTACTTTAGAGGAAGATACAGTATGTGATGGTTAGAAATCTGCTTGCCTGTTCTGACCCAAGAAATCCCTAGCAAAATCTGCAGTACAGCTTGGCTCTTTACGTTCTGCATTAGTAGATCACCCTGTGCTCTCTATTGTGAAATGCAAAACTTCAAAATGGATTAAAAGGATTAGCTCTAAAAATGCATGTTTTGATTATATGACTGGTGACTTTCTAGCTAGGAGGTTTATTGCAAATGCTTTAAAAGTTTGAAAGAGGCTGTAATCCCAGTAGCCCAATGTAATAATCCTTAGCTTTCCAGTTATGCTCTTTTGCAAGACAGTGTGTTCAGAACAGCATGAGCTAGCAGTGCATATTTCCAGACCTGACATAATTTTAAATCTTTTTTTTCAGATACCTAATAAAATGATAGGATAAATAAGAAATTTACATACCTTTATGTATTTGTTATAGATATAAAGCTGTTGAAAGCCTCACACAGATACAGAATAGTGAATAAACTAGGTGAATGACAAGCAGGCTCAAACTCTGAAAATGTAATAAAATGCAAAAAAAATTGCATTAAAAATTGTGCAGTGTGTGTGGCTGGGAAAGGGTAGGAAAGGAGACGACTAAACATTTTATTGGCATTTCTGAGAATGGGTTGTGTAACTTCTTTGTAAGGAATGTACTCTTCCCAGAATCGTGGCTATAAAACCTTTTATCATTATGTGTCCTGTACCTATTTGATGGTCTTTTCATGTCACTGTCTCTTAATTGCATAAAATAGAAAAAAGGTGGATGCAAAATAGGGTGATGAAACTATTCCACAAGTTAATAGTTACACACTAGTTATACAAGCCCCGTTTCTTATAATTCATTGCTGGAACCTGATTTAAGCTTCAAGAAAAGTCAATCTCAAATTATCCCTCAGTTTCTCACTTCAAAAGAGCAACTGACAAATTGCAGCTTAGTTGAAGAGATAGAAAAACTTAAACCAACTTGCCCCATACTTTTCAAAGTGGTTTGAACAGGCAAGGAATTCCCCATGTGCCTTGTCCTGCAGCTCCTGGTCTTCAGAAAGGGTGTTTGAGGCTTCTTGAAAATCAAAAGCACTTGGTATATTTCAAGTTGAGCACCAAAAGATAAAGTACACTCCACCAGCTTTTGAACTACTTTTGTTGTAGTTCTCTGAACTTTTCTTTAGTTTCGTAAGGGTTCTATTTATTTATTTATTTATTATTTCTCCATTTTTCTCTGCCCACTGTCTTTTAAGGGGGGACAAAAAAGGTTTGGGCTCCACAAGGTGTCAGAACTGCTGTATTGCACTAATGAATTCCACATTGTTGAAGAAAATGATTAGTCAGTATTTTTAAATATCAAGCCACATTTTGACCTTAAATTGACATATGTTTACAGAAACTATAGATTATAAGGTATCAGGTGGCTGAACTGGTTTCCCAAATCCTCTTCATAGTTTTGGAGTGGGCATAGTTTTGGACGAAGCCCTATTCCACAGCAGAGTGTGAGGACATTTTTAAAGTAAGCATGAACTTGGAGTACATCTAAAAGTCTTCCTGGTTCAGGGTCTACTGAGTACGAAAAATAATTATCTATGAGGTAATCAAGTATTAAAATGTGTGGTAAAGACTTGCTAGAGACAACTGGAAGCCAAAAAATGAAGTATTTCCTATGGGATGTGGTAGTCACAGCTTTTCTTTTACCCTCTTTTTCTATGGACAAAACAACAGCCAGACTTTTCCACCTGGCCTAAAATTCCTAGGGGAAAAAAAATGGGCTGAATTGATGCTGAGGAAGTTCTGTTAGAGTTTGATCTGAAAAGCTTTGATTAGGCAACATCTGGACAAGGTGAGAGATCCAGTGAAAATGCTTCACCCAGGGTGTTCAGTAGTCTAGAACCCACTGTTCTAGACTACTGAACTAGGTACTCAGCGTTTCATGAGTTTGTAACATTCATGGAGTAGAACTACACGTATGAAGGGGTGGATTCTTTTCCTGCAGAGAACAATGAGGTGAGCTGCCCTTAAACATTGTGTTAGGGTGTCTGGTGATGGTGTCTGGCATTTAATTATCCACAGATGCTCTCTTCTTTTGCTGCCACTCTGTGGGACTAATTGGAGGATTGTTCTGCTGAACCTATTGTATTAACTGAAGCTTCCAGTTACACTGGAAAAAGTTATCGCTTTATGTGCAGAGTGGTATTTGTTTAAGGATTTACTTTGTGCCTGGCCTAAAGGTGCTTGCATGTACAGGTTACAAGCAAGAGTCTTGTCCCAAATATTGGGAGGCACGTTTCCCATAACCTTCTTCCAGAACACATCATTTTGCTTGTGGAAGTGTGTCATAATGAGGCCATAATTCTAATTCTAATTGAGAAGATGTAGACTGTAAGGACTGAATATATTGAGGCTATGAGCTTAGGCAAAGACTTACATTTTTTTTCATGATGTTTTGGTTAACATCAACTAATGTTTTCTGTGAGTGGTTGGCTGTACCTTATTCTTCTCCAGAATCTTTCACAGGTATACAGGATGAATATACCATATAAAATTTATACAACTGCCATCTGATGTCTGAATATACAGTAAGTAGCTACAAGTAGAAATTAAACATCTACATAAAGCAGTAAACACCTTTTGAACATAAAAATGAGTGCCATTAGCAGCTGGAATTTGTATAGAACCCGTTAAATCTGAAACCACTTTTGCTGCACTCAGAAACTTGCAACATATGGTGGCAGAGCACAGAATCATGCTATATTTAGTCCTGTATGACAGGTGTAAAAACAAATGTTTAGATGAAAGTGGATAGGCTTTTTATTGGTACCATATCCTGAAACATGTATTTTTCCAGACATGAAAAGATTGCAGGTTTGTCTTTTGGCTAGTGAATATCTTCTTCCTTACAAGCTGAGAAATTCTGTGGTTATACATAGCTCAATTTTTACCTACCAGGTTTCTTACAAAAGATAGTTCAAAAGTTCCATATTACCAAAAGCATTAGATGTTTTGTTGTTTTTTTTTTTTCATCTTGCTTTACTCTTTCCTTACCAAAACACCCCAAAACAAAAACTTTAAAAATAAATAAGTGGTAGCTTAAATGTGTAATTCTGTAGGAAAATACTGTGGAAAGTCCATTATATAAAAAAGGATTAGGCATGGGATCACTTCTGTGTTTTAATTGAGATAAAAGCCTTTCTCATTGCACACTTGAGTGTGGTGGTCCCTGCTAGACACTGGGCTCAGTGGGTTTAGTCTGGCCAGGATGCAGTCCTTTATTTTAGTGCTAGATCAAGGCATTATTAAAAATTCACACTATGGGTTAGTGAGGGAGAGGAAAAGGCATTCACGTACAGAGCAATGGTATTAGGGTAGGCAGTTTCAAGCACTCTGTGCCTGCAGAGAAGATCTGTAAATAACTGGTCTACATTTAGGTTTCTAAGTCCACAAAGAGCACCTGAGTCATGCATTCAGGAATGTGCTTGCAAATATGACAGCCTGAAACCATTATTTTGATTACATGAAAACTCATTTCATGGCCTCAGTTTGAGAGTTAAGGCCTTAAAAAAAAACCTTTTGTACTGAAAGCTTGTGAATTGTGGCAAAAACGGCTGTGAAATTGTCAGCGAACATGCTCCAATGAAAGCAGTGTATTGTGATTTCCATTAGAAGTGGGGTGTCATCTTGAATCTGGTATTTGGTATATTGTATGTTTTTCAGGTATATTGAATAGGGTTCTTCAGCTGAATGGGGAAAACCCATCTAGTCTGAAAAGTAGTATCTCTATTTTAGTAGGAGCTAGTAGCCATTTTTGGTGTTTAGGTTTGGATACTGTATTGAGTTTTAAAACTGTAAAAAAAAAAAAGAGAAAAAAGAAAAAAGCAAAAAAAAAAAAAGGTGTCTCCAAGTTTCCAAAACATACAATATAGAAAATTAAGATATTCCTCATAGAAATTCCTTGTGTTTGGTGGTGGGTAGAAAAGAGGGGACAAATATGTCCACAGCTGCCACAAAAAAAGGCACTGCAGGTGGTAACCCTCCACTGCAAGGTGCTCTGGGCTCTCCCAGCTACTCACTGCCCCAGGATATAACTACCTTGAATCCCAGCTCTCACAGGGTCCAGATGTGCTCAGGCTTGCCCAGACACAAAGATTGACTGAAGTGGTTTAAAATTGACCTGGTTTCTTTATTCAGGCTACATAACAACTGAAAAGCATTGAGTGTTGAATCAAACTCACACCTCTCCTTCATAGATGCATGATCTGTTCCTTAGGCAAATCCTGTAGATTATAATTTTCATCATGTGCCTTTAAGTGGTTAGTTAATATGCAGAACATGTATACAAAAACATTTGTTAGTAACAATCTCTACTTCAATTACATAGATAATTATGATGGCCAGTGACAGGACATGGGGCAACGGGTCCAAGCTGGAACATAGGAAGTTCCATGTGAATGTAAGGAAAACATTTTCACTGTGAGGGTGCCAAAGCACTGGAACAGGCTGCCCAGAGAGGTTGTGGAGTCTCCTTCTCTGGAGACATTCAAGACCATTCTGGACACGTTCCTGTGTGATTTAATCTAGGTGATCCTGCTCAGGCAGTGGGGTTGGACTAGGGTTGTCCCTTCCAACTCCTAACATTCTGTGGTTCTGTAATTAGACTTTGAATTATTCCTATCTTCATATCATTGTGTTAAGGACCTTTGTCCAGTGTCACTTGAGCATTCATTTGGTTAACTGGAATCTTTTTAGACTTGGGATGAGTGACTGAGATAGGACCCGTGTGCAGTGTTTAACACGGCCCTCAATCTGGAGCCACCAGAACTCTACTCTTGAAGTGTTTTGAAGCATCAGAAACTGGCAGCAGAATGTAACGCTTCCAGTTTGTATCCAGTTGGCATTATCAATCTGTTTTTGTATGTGCCAGAGTGCTGTTTAAAGATCTGCAATAATCAACAAATTTCTATCATTAGAGAGCTGAGACTATGGCATTTAATTTCAAAATAACAGCATAGGCTCACAATTTGAACAAGAATCATTTAGAAATAAGAATACTGTTTCTGATTCCTTTCCTTGAATATGTCCATATTGTGATTTACATTAAAAAGAAATTATTTTTAAGCAAGGGATTCTTTAAGTTATCCGTCATGTCCTGTATTCACTGTGTATAGTTAAAGGTTTAGAGTGACATACCACCCAGTTTTTCACAAAAAAGACCCAGTCCTGCTCTGCAAGCCACACACCACCTCACTGTTGTGAATTGGGCTTTTCTCTATTTGCACATCACAGTGAAAATCAAGGTCCTAATAACAACTGATTATTTTTGTATGTACTATAATTATAGACAGCTTCCATTTTCTCCTTGCCTCTCACTGCACGTGGGAATGGAGTTATATTTAATAATTCAAGCATCAATTTTTGCAAAATGCATGCCCAGATCCCAGGGTAGGGTTCTTCCCCCCCCCCCTTATTAGAAAAGATCTCAGCTCTCAAAGCACTCTTAAACACTACAATTTGGTAGTGTCTTTCCTCTCATATTTAGATTTAATCCCATTTCTGATTCAAAAACTGTACTGGATTTACTCGATGAGGTGTTGGCAGCAGGTGGGCAGCAGGGTGGTCCCTGTGAGGAGAGGCCAGAGCTGCCTTGTACCAGACGCAGACAATTCCAGTGGGCCCCAACCAATCCCCCTCAGGGCACAGCTGAGCCCCTCAATAATGTTTGAACCACTAGGTAAACATTATTTAAGAAAATAAAGAACAAACTGGGGTGGCAACTGTGTGAGGAACAGTCTTGTGGACACTAAGGCTGGAGATGGAGGGGAAGAGCTGATGCAGGTGCTGGAGCAGATTTTTCCCTGAAGCCCATGGAGAAGTCGCAGGGAGAGTAGATGGATATTCCCTGAAGGGACTGTGGTCTGTGGGAGACTCATGCTGGAGCAGAGGAAAAGTGTGAGGAGGGAGGCACAGTAGAGAGGACCCATTACAGAATGACCACAAACCCTCATTTCCCTCCCCAGTTTGAACCACTTCGAGTTGGGAGAAGGTAAGAAAAGGCAGGAGTGAGGGAGAGAAGTTCAGCCTGAGGAAAGTGGGGTGGGTGGGCCGGTGGTGTTAAAATTGTTGTCTTTGTTTCTCACTACCCAAGTCCGTTTTAATTAGTAGTAAATTGAAGTTTTTCTCAGGTCAGGTCTGTTTTGCCCATGGTTGTAACTGATAAGCATTCTCCCTGTCTTTATCCCAGTCCGTGAGTATTTCCATTTTGTTCTCTACCTCCGTCCTGTTGAAGAGGGTGAGTGACTGAGCAGCAAGGTGGGAGTTTGGTCCTTGGCTGAGGGCAACCTGCTACAAGCGCATTTAATTACTTTAAGACAAGTGGACTTGAATTCAATTTCCCATAAACTTGAATCCAAATGTACATATAATTCATAAGTCTCTATATTTTTGTCTTTTAGTAAGATAAAGGAATCATAATGTACTTTGTTACTGTATTTTATTTCTTCTTTTAGTGTGGAAGCTCAGAAAGAGCTGAGGAAAAGATACACTTCTAAAGATACTTTCTTCCTAGTCCTATTTTTCCTATTTGCTACACCACAAAGTTAATTCCTGTGTGTAAATAGAATATTTGATCTTCTTTTTGATTTATTATCTATTATTATTTTATCAACATTCTCTTGTTCAAAGAACCAAATTGGGAATAAAAAAGAAAAAAAGCAAAAATCTGTTATAAGCATTGCAAGCACCTGCACTGCTATTTCCTAATGAGCATATAGCTATTATCTTCTTCCAACGACCATAAGGGTGTACAGAGGGCAGACTGATACCTTCCTTACTTCTTAATTGCTGAAAGCCCTTTAAAAGGCTTTCCCTTTCCACCTTTTTCATTATTATAACCGCTACTAAATGTGATTACTTAAAATAATTACACAGCACCTCAGTGATGTTTTTGAATAGAGTGTAGCCCGATCCGCTGCCCGGTGAAGGCAATGTCCGTTGCTACCAGCGCACTGTGGAGGGGTGCATTATGCATTGCTCTCTAAAACCCTGGTTGGCTGCTTTCCCAGATGGCCCTCCATTCAGATCTGAGTTCTGAATGGTTTTCAATTAATGTAACAAGACTAATTAAATGTATAAGAGTAGGGATTTTCTTAGCGTTGCTGACAATACATCTATTTAGTACTACCTTGGAAATTCAGTGCTTCTCATTCTAAAAGAATAGTACACAAAGCCAGTGGGTTACTGGGGGTGAAAATAAGGAATATGAAGTCCTTTCTTTGCCTCTGAACCTGAGCAAATTATGCAGTTACCAGAAACAAGTAGTCTAATCAGAATGAGATTCTTTCTGACTGATTCTCTGACAGCTCCAGCAGACAGACTCTGCTGAAATCAGTATCATGCAACACTGCTGTTTTGATTTCATTGTTGAAGATTATCCCTGTACTGGTACCTAGCACTCAAGAAAAACTCCTAAATATAGCCTTCATATACAGAAAAGACTATCCTCTGGGCTCTCTTTCATGGTAATATAATATTTTTGTGATCAAGTTGCAATACTAGATGGTGTTAATGAAATGTTGCCTCTGTCATTCTGCTAAACCGTAGTTTAGGGTAGCACCCCGAAAGTTGAGATTTAATTTAAGCCTCTGTTATTCAACGCTGAGTTTGTCATCAAATGTGCTAGTCAGTATCTCTTTTTGTTGGGGGGGAGGGGTGGAGAACATCACTTGCTGCAAGAAAGTGGGGTGTAACCTGGATTATGAGAGCTATTAAACACCCTCAGATGACAACAAGGTCTGCTAACCACAAACTTCTGATACTTGAATCATATACCTGAAGCTGCAAGTAGAGACGTTGATTTCCTTAATCCTTTGAGACATGAGATTGCAGGTTTTATGGAAATGTATTTTGAGAAAGATGTTTGAAGTGTAACCTTATCTGTCTGAGAAATGCATTTTAGTAACATACTGTGCTGGATACTTCGTATATGATTCTGTGGTTGTGATGAGTACAATATATGGTATTGTAATGACTATGATATCTAATTACTGGTTCCTTACTGTCATATTTATGTATGTTCCTGGATTAGAAAAGACATGTTTTATTATGAGAACTCATTCCTTATCAATGAGTAGATCTTCAGTGTGTGGTTGTGGGTTTGGATTTTTTTTGTTGTCTATTAAAAAATGCTTTTTTTTAATTGAAAACTGAAAGTCAGTAATTAAAGAAGCAATGAGATGATGAAAGAAACCAGTAGCTCATGTTTGTTTCATCTTATTGAATAGTAAACATCAAGGTCCAGAAGAAACCCACTTTACTAAAAAAAAAAATATGCAAGAACATACATCTCTCTAGTAATATTAGTCTTAGTTACTGCATTAATTTGATATACTAGTATGTTAGGTTGCAGCATTCTACTTAACACATGGGTATTTTCAATCTGCAGGCTAAGAATGGTGACCAAATTATAAGTAAAACCTACAGTCTAGACTGTTTAAGCATGAGGAGAGAAACTTTCCTCCAAGGAGTCTGGACACAGAAACTAGAGTCCTCACTGCATGTTTTTGTTGGGTTTTATTTTCAGTTGAGCTGAGTTTTGAATTTTGTGGTCAACAGCTAAGTAGTAAACTGTGATAATGGTATTTTTAATTATTTGTTTGTTATTCTGCAGTCTCATCTTTATGGTTTTATACTTTTGAAAAACAGCATTAGAAGTCTCTAGGGAGTCACTTCTGCCTCTTAGAGGATAGAGAATTTTTTGACGATAATATAGCCAGGGCTATTCAGGGCTATTCAGGATCCAATCTGAAGTTTATTCAATTAAACAGAAAGATTCCCACTGATTTTACTGAGATTTGAGACAGACTTTTAAATGGTGTGCTGTGATCCCATGTGTTTTTACTGTCATTTATCTGAAGGAAAAGATCTGACTGTTTTTTGATGTGGCCATGTTGTAGTTTAACCCAGCTGGCAGCTGAAACAATCACCCAGCTGTTTGCTCACTCCTCCCCCTCCCAGTGGGCTGGGGACAGAATTGAAAAGGAAGAATAAAAAGGTAAGACTCATGGGTTGAGATAAAGACAGTTTAATAGGACAGAAAAGGAAGATTAATAACAATAATAACATACAAATCAAGTGATGGATAGCAGTTTGTCACCACCCAAAGCCAATGCTCAGCTAGTTCCTGAGCTGCCCTGCTTACCAACCAACCTCCAGTTACATACGGAGCATGACATTATATGTTATGGAATAACCCTTTGACCAATATGGGTCAGCTGTCCTGGCTGTGTCCCCTCCTAGCTTCTTGGGCACCACCTGCTTTCACATTAGCAGGGCAGTACATGAAACTGAAGTCTTCAACTACTTGGAAGTAGCCAAAACTATCAGTGAGTTATCAATGTGATTCTCATCCTAAACCCAAAACACAGCACTAACCAGCTTCTAGAAAGAAAATTAACTCTATCCCAGCTGAAACCAGGACAGGACAGTAGGAAGCTATTTTCGTCTCAGCAAAAGAGATGCAAAACATTACTGTTGTGATTCTCCTCTTTGATCTGAAGTAAATAGTCACAATACTCAAGGCAAGGAAATATCAGACAAAGATTGTTTAAGGACAATAAGCTGGCCGGTGGAGACATATCTACTGTTCCAACTCATAATTAATGAAAACCCAATCAATAAGTCAGCTCTGAAATGTAGAAAATAGCTCATTAGGAGCCACCTACTGAAAATCCTGATTAAAGATGTATACATAATGGGTTGTATTTAGAATGAGGCCATTACTAGTGCCCCATTCACGTACAGTATATGAAAATTTATTTTCAAAACCACTTTTGAGGAGAAGCTAGTAGAAATTAAACTATTAATTGCTGATCAATGTAATTCTTTTTAGCTTGATTTTAGAAAATCAGTTAGACAAAGATCAGCAAATGTATTTTGCAATCTGTTACTAGAAGTTAAAAATATTGGCACAGGAAATTAGAGACAAAAATTAGAGACGTGGTATCAACAGCTTTGCCATTACTGCCTTCAGAAACACAGCAAGCCATCAACAGTAGAGGGGAATGACAGCTTAGGGACAAGAATGGGAAATATGAACTTAAAACCTGATAAATGTTTATGTTGCTGTCTTTCTAACAGCTTTTCTTCCTTCATAGTACTTTCAATTTGTCTGTGCACTTGTTTTCCATCTTTCTCTCATTTGTATGCAGCAAGAGCTGTACATGTCATCATATATAAATTAATTCTTCTGACACTAACTTCTAATTCTTCTAACTTCCCCAAAATCATATGATTACCAAAGTTGTTGTTAAGCCTTTAGACCTGTTTAATACCTATGCCACGTTTGCTATTGTCTATTGTTTATATGGAAATATCCTCAAAGCACTTAGACTTTAAACTCTCATATTTCGTTTCTGAAATAACATTTTTACATGTGCTGGTATCTCCTTACATGAATCATAGATTTATTTTTTTATAGTTCTTTTAGTAATCTTCATTAGGCAGTTGCACAACCATTACACACTTTGCAGAATCTGAGTCACAGAACATTTTAAGGGACCTCTGGACACCTACTGCAACCCCCCTTGCTCAGAATAGATTGCCCAGCAGTGTCTTTGGTTGGGTTTTGAGCCAACTTCAGGGATGGAAGCTCTGAAACCTCCCTGGGCAACCAGTTTCAGTGTTCATCCGCACTCACAGTAAAAATAGGGGTTTTTTGTATTTACTTTTTCCTGCTGTTTAGCTAAGACCTGCTTCAGTTGAGTGTCTGCATAGCTTCCAAACATAAAAGGGCTCTTCAAGAACAAGAGCAAAAGAGCAAATCTAGTGACAAGTTTCTTTCTTGGGCAAGACAGATGCACAGTAATAAGGGTCAGTGAATGCTACTAGTAAAAAATAGTCGTCTTTAAGCATATATTGAAATTCAGAAATTTATTTAAACTCAAGTAGTTAAGGATCATATCTGTTACTTAAGATGAGTAAAATTAAAATCTAGCCATTAACTCATAAAACACATTATGTTGCTATCTGGGTGAAGGGAGGAGGAGGTACTGTACAAAATATAATGGGGCATATTATTATGGCACCATTTCAGTTAAAATTACACAGAGTTACTAGAAAACACATACATATTACTGGCCTTGTTTTTGTTTGCTAACATTACACCTCAAGTGGGTAACCACCTTCTTTGTAACTACCATGCAACAAAACTCTAGAAAGGAAGTGTTCCTGCAAGTCAAAGTTGCTAGATCCAAAGTCCCATCCCAAGGATGGTAAGCGTGATTCTGTCCAGGTTTACCCTGGAGACCCTAAATGGTTCTGACTTGAGAAAAACATGTCCTTTTTTATCACATCATGATTCAAATTATACCCAGTCATAACTATTTCAGTTGATTTCTGGTGAAACTTTGCTTTTATAAAGTTTTGGGTTTGTTTGTGTGGGGTTTTTTTTTGTTTTGTTTTGGTTTTTTTTTTTGTTAAGGAGAGAACTTGGAATTTTTGCACTCCTAGTTTTAGAGGTTTGTATTCCATTTTAGACCCCCTCACACCCTTTTCTCCCTACACAAACACATGAATGCTCTCAAAGGGGTTACTAAGGAAACCAGAAACTATGGTAACATAGACTAGAAACACTCTTATTTGTCCAAGGAGAGGGAACAGAAAATTCAGGCAATGCACATTGCAGTCGCACTGAAGGTCCTGATCTTTCCTTCTCCCCTCAGCTGCAGCAGCAGACCTCTGTTTCTCATATTCCCTTTCCTGCTAAGCTATCAAACTAGAATTTTGACTTAGATAAAAGGAAAGAAACATCACTGCAGTCATTTCAGTGAACATAAATGAGGTTAATTGGATTTAGGCAGTATTACTACACCAAACTGGTACATGTATTTAATTTTTCCTTTTACCATTAGGTCAAACCCTGCCTCCCCCACCCCCCAACTTCAATTATTCTTCTAGCATTAGCATAGCAGCTTGGTCAGCACGACTTTGCCAGCGTTTGCTCTCAGGAGTAGGGGTGTTATGTTAGCAATACTCCTTGCAGAACCACTTGTCAAAGCTGCCACTCTGCAAGTGCTTATACTCCCTTTTAGTTCTGCTGTCATAAATAATCTTCCTGAATAAAAGCTATCGAAACCTAGGAAATTCTCTATCATTGGTAAGTAATGGCACTTCATTAGAAGTGAAAGGAACTCAGAAGCTCATCGAACTGGTCAGGGCCACTTTCAGTTTTGCCTTGTAGAAACATTCCTTTTACCACTGAACTCTGCAGCAAAACATTTGCTGATTGCAGGGCACCTAATGAAATAATGGATGTCATAATATAGGAAGAGTTGAGTCTCGATCATGTTCATTTAGTTAAAGCTTTGTGGAAAATAGGAGTTGTTTATGCTGCAGGATAAGCTCATTAATTTAGAAACAGGGAAATACAAGTTGCCTATGGCTGAATACATTTGTGTATCTTTGCTAATGGTCTGATTCAGCAAGCCAGAGTAGAATATTGAACAGCACCAATGCAAATAGATTTACTGAAATTAGTGAGATTATTCCCATGAGGTCATTTGAATCAGGGTTATGGGACTGGGCCATGTGACAGTTGTGTCAGAAAAAATTGTCTACATACTTTAACTTAGTGATTAATCTTTTGGTGTATGAAATTGCTAATGTCAAGTATTTTTCTAAAGTGAAGAATCCAGTGAAGAATGTGTCTTATTTAAGCAAAAATAGCAAGTAGACTTGTAAAAGTTTGTGCTCTTTGACCATGGCTTCTGGAAAATAAAAAAAAAATGGGAAAAGAATGTCTGTATATACCATACACTACTGAATTAGGAAATTATATGAAACAGACTAGTTACATATTTTATATATTTCTTTTTATACATCCACTGAGTGGATGTGGTCATCAACAGTAAACTGATTAGTATCACACATAAAATAGGTGTTGCTGTAAAAATAATTTTGAGCAGACCTGTAGCATTTTGTGCATGTTAGCTAGAGAGACAAGGGTTGATGCAAAATCCCTCCCATTTAGCTTATCCACTTCAGAGGTAGCCAGGATTTTGTTGCTATGCGAGAGGGAGGAAGCTGACCTGTGCTGAATGGTACACAAAGCTTTTTTTAGTCACACGAGCAAAAACACAAGAGCTAGGGAAAAAAAGAAGTCTGATACTAACAGATTGAAGAAGTTAATTAAATGGGGAAGTCACATTACAAAATTTCAAGAAGTCTTCTTTCCTATCTGCATGAATTATGACCTGAAGCTGATAATACATATTTTGTTAGATTAGCAAATATTTACAAAGTAAACTGTAGCTCAGAGGACATGAATTGTGTGAATTAGATATTAATTAGCAAACAATAGTAGTAAAATTTCAGCTATGCTTTTAATATTTTAATGGGAAGGTTGACTGTATCTTATGGAGAACTATGTTCCATAATCACAATTTAGACAAATGTTACTCTTGCTTTGACAAATAGTTTGAATTAAGAACAAAAAAACCAAACTCAAACAAACAAAAAGCTAATGCATATATTGGCTAGAACAAATGATCATATGCTAGGTCCATTTGTACTACACATGGTAGGCTAATACAGACCATTTCAATCAACATTGTCACTCCTTGTTTGAATTGGCAGGTTAACGCTCTTGTTCATAAAACTGTGGGGCACAGATTACAAATGAGATGTTTTTGTTCTTGGAAGCAGGCAGAAATCCCACAATCTCCCATGTCCTGGGAAGCCCTTGATAGGAGCAACATTAAAGACAGGGAGCAGAAAGTGAAGAAAGCACATTGAAAGTAGGAATGTTTCTCACCTCCAGAACCCAGATGAACCAAAGAAGGAGGGAAGTCTCACTTGAGAACTTGAGAGAGGTTGGAAACCTGCTTTGCTGCTCAGCAATATTTGTAGAGGGAGAGATGTGAGGAATGGAGGTATGAAGGGAAATACTTACAAGTGCTCCTTCCCTATGTGCACACACACCTGCAGACAGAGTTGTAGAAAAGTGGCTAATAGTCTGCTGATGACTTGTCAGGTCTGACTTGTCTGTCCTCTTTCCTGTAAGTGGAAGGGAAGCAGCAAGATAACAGATACAGAAAAGAATGTCTTTCCTTATATAATTTCCTTCTTTATCAAACCCTTCTATTTTTATGCTATATGTCTCCTACAGCAGCATGATAGGACCTGCAAGTCCTTAAGCTTTGTTACGTATTATGATCAATGTGAACCATACCTTCTGGATCTGTCTTACTCAGTGTTTAGGGTATTACGCTCTTGCTGTGTCATACACAGTAGCTGAATTGTTAGAGTAGCTAAACTGAAAAAAAAAAAGGGGGGGCATAATTTACTGCTGGAGACTTACTTTTGTTGCTTTATGACTAACCCAGTAGGTTAGATTTTCAGGGGTAGTGAAGAATGGTTGGTTGCATGGACATACTATTGAAAAGAAAGACAATGTTGTCTTTTACTTTAATCCAGCCTATTAGTATGGTAGCACCACATTTTCATAACAAATTTGGCTCTATAAGCCCACACCAAAAATAATTGCTAGATTTCTTGTTTTGGCTGTGTCAGTCTAAAAGCATTCCCTTTGATACCTGACTGATTTATCTCAATATTCTAAACCAGGCATATGCCCAAATTCCTTAACATAATCTAAGTGTTGCACTGTTTTTCAATACAAAGATTTAGTCTTCTAAATTTAGTTATTTGATTTTCAGTGTGAAAGTTTGAACAAAACAGTGTGAAAGGAGGGAAATAAAAACTGTTGTCCAGTGTATATATACACATTTTTTTCATTTCTAGTACATTAAAAATCCATCCTCTTTCCTGGAGAATAACAGGAAGATTTAAGAGCCCAAACAATTTATGAATGTTAAATGGACTTATGGTACCTATTAATATTAATGTCCCCATATTTTTCACTTTTGATTCCCTATTGCTTCTTGCTCTAACTACAGAAGGTCATAAGTCTACCATCCAGTAAAATGCTGATAACTCCAATATCTGGAGCATCTAAAATTTCTGCCTATGTTTAGGCAGCTGAATCCTTCTCAATCTGCCTACTATACAGAATAAAGCTTATCTGTTGAATTAGTTTTTCTGTTGTAAGTGATCCAGTGGTCCATGAAATTCATTCTATTGAGCACTCATTCTGCCTCTGTGCGTGTGACTCCATCACAGCTGGGTCTGTGTTTCTGTTTTATTTTTCTTCCATGTTCAAGTTCTCGTCTGTTTCTTTAAGTAGGGAATATGCAATTCAGATTTTTCAGCAGTTCTGCTTGCCAAAGAATAGCATTTAATCACCTAGTGTGACTTTCTGTATGTCAAAGGCTGTTACACAGCATACTGATCTCCCCTATAATCCAAAGATTTCTGTTAGTGAAAGTGATTCCAAATTTCAGGATACTAAACAGTGGCATATTCATTGCCTGGGATGATCTGTTGCAAGCAGCAGCAGCAGTTCACATTTTCCAAATCTGGTGATGGAGATATGCTCACATGAGCTGAATACATCAGTCAGACATGCTAAGAAAGTGGACTGCTGCAAAGAAAGCAGAGGAAGGAGCTTGACCTTTTCTATTGTTGACCAATATCTTTGGAAAAAAGCTTGGAAAAGGAAAAAAGCTTGAAAAAAGCTTTCACACCCTCTGAATGCATCTCTCCATTGTGTGTTGCAGAGGAAAGTAAAGGACATCTTCTCCTTGAAAGAGTCCAGCGCAGGGCCACCAAGATGATGAAAGGCGTGGAACACCTTCCTTATGAGTACAGACTGAGGGAGCTGGGTCTCTTCAGCTTGGAGGAGACTGATGGGTGACCTCACTAATGTTTATAAATATGTAAAGGGTGAGTGTCAGGAGGATGGAGCCAGGCTCTTCTTGATGATGACCATTCATAGCACAAGGGGCAATGGGTCTGAGCTGGAACAAAGTTCCATGTGAACGTAAGGGAAAACTTTTTCAGTGTGAAGGTGACTGAGCACTGGGACAGGCTGCCCAGAGAGATTGTGGAGTGTCCTTCTCTGGAGACATTCAAAACCTACCTGGACGTGTTCCTGTGTGACCTACTCTAGGTGACTCTGCTCAGGCAGGTGGGTTGGACTAGATGACCTAACCTAAGGATCATCTTCCTAACCTAAGGATCAACTTCCAAGGTCCCTTCTAACTCTTAAAATTCTGTGATTCTGTGATCTCAGGCCCTCATTCAGATCACTCCTCCTCTTAGATGTTCCCATCATGGTTCAAATATATGCTGCATTGGCTTTTTTATGTCTTTTGGAACACCAATGTTGTGGAGGACTGTGCCTGATGCTATTCCATTGTTGACAAGAGTTCCTGAAGCATGGAGAGTGATAGAGGCATCTGTATCACTCCTGGGGCAGTCCATACCCATGGACCTCTGCTTATATATCACTGGCAGTGTGAGCCATTGCATATCTGGGCCTGGGAGACTTTGTGTGCTTCAAGGGGTGATTGCTGGCCTGGACTTCCTGATTCACTCTTGACTTTGCCCACGTTGGGCACTGAAACTACATCAAGAGTCTTCCAGTCTTTCAGAGGGGCCTCAGACTGTTCCAGTGAACTCCCCCGCTAGATACTCAGCTTATATTGAAATAATTAACTTTAGCAAATGCTCGTTCACATCTTTCTTTGTCAACAGATGGTAAATTTTTATTACATCCTTAACATCATATGGGATATAACATTTCATTCTGCTTCATTATAAATACAGAATAGAAATAAATAGTGAATAGTTCTGTCAAATACATATCACTACTTGTGACTTTAATATCTACATCTAGCAACAAACATAGTAATGGGCATTTTTTTTTTTTTTTTTTTTTTGGTGCTTTGGCCATAGTCAACTCTGGATTATGCTAGTAAGATCTAGGCTAGTTGAAAAATCTGGATGTTATAAATATTGTGAATATGGCTGAATTATGAATCTGTCTTTTTATGCTCATTTGGAATGTTTGGCTCAATAAAGCTTACTTAGCTTCAAAGCTCAACATGGGCTTTTCCAGATACATGCTGGCTTTGTGCATTTGATATTGTTTGATTGTGTCCTTGGGTAACTTGCGTGCTGGTCTTTTAAGCCTGTTCACATGCTGCTGTGCCCACCTAAGAATCTCCCCTGTAAGTAGACTGCCAAGAAATGCAATGGTGAGGCACTGAGATGATTCTCCAGGAGCAAAATCTGGGCTGATGAGTTTACAACTTCAGGCTTTGTATCACATGAAAGAAGTTGAATCATTTCTGGACAAGAGTTGTCCTGGGATTAACATATCTCTTCTCTTGTCGTTTCTGAGGTTGAGCAGGCAAGCGCTGTCAAACACGGCAAGTTCTGCATCCATAGCAAGAATAATTTACAGTCTCGGTCAACATCAGTTGACAGTATGATTAAATAAATGAAGTCCAGTTTGCTACAAGTTTGTATCTTATATTTAACTTACTTTCAAAATATATTATACTAAGCCACAGCATGGTCCCACCCTTCTTTGACATCAGATGGAATTTGTAAAATCATGTTTAAAATGTGAAGAAATTTTTTTGGTCCCTTCAATACTAAGTCAGCCTTTTTTTCAATCAACTGCAACCTTTAATATCTTTATAAGGATCCATAATTAAAAGTTGAAGAAATGTCCAGAAAATATGACAGCAAAACCAATTTTTCTTATTGCCCAGGTTCTTACTACACTAGAGTTTCAAATGGGAATGATTAAAAGAGTTTGCAGAGGGACAAAAAGCTCAGCATAATTAGCTTAGATTTTGTTTACCTGATTGCCTGGAGTGAGGAGAGAAGACATGCCATTTATTTATAAATATAAATAACTAATTGAAATAAAATGTGAGCATGCAAGAGCAGAGAAATGTTAGAACTAGCTCATAGAGTTTGTGTGTTGTATTTGCCAAAGACATGCTGTTTCATTGAGATCAAATTAATAGCTGAAATCAGGCAGGTGAAAACAAGTACATGTGGGGCCTTCATCATGCCTTTTATCAGGGCATTTAGTTTTTAATACACAACTAAGAAGAAAAGTGTGCACAATATCCACTCTATTAAAACCAAATTGGCTTTCTTGTCTTCCACAAGATCATAATTTTTGAAGAGGCCAAAAGATGAAGAAAGAACAAAACCTCTGTGCTCTCCTGCAAATGATAAACAAACTCTTACCTCAGTGCGAGCTCTCAGATTTCTCAAAAGTACAAACCAGAAATGAAGTGTAATAAACATTGGTGTATTGTATTTTTGTGCAAGATCTTTTGATATGGTGTCTGATTCTGTTTATTCGTGCTCTGTCAGTTTTACAGTCAGTACAGTGACATCCTTATCGTGTTTTTCTCTAAGATAAAACATAGCTCTTGTGAGCTGCTATTCTGTAGAAGGTCTGTAACTTGTTATATTTAAAATTAAGGACAAATAGCCTTTGGATTTGCATGAGATATGATAAAGCTTCCTTAACTGTATGAAAAATGTATTTAAAATATAGAACCACTGCCTCCACCCTCCAGATGTAACGAAGGGGTATTGCACAGTTAAAAAAATGTATTTACCGCTTTTCTGATTAGAGATATTTTTCCCTTTAAATTTCTCTTCAGGACTCTATAGAAATAAGTTCTCCTTCCATTAAGAAACGAGAATAAGTAGAGTTGAGATCAAAACCCGGCAAAGGTAATGATTTTGAGATGGATGTGGGACAGTACATGGGGTGATGTGAGATTTGCAATCCATAATAACATAATAACATAATAACAACAGAAAACACCTGACTGTAGAATGTGGAGAGGAAAAGCATAGTTACTTTTAAAAGCAAGTGTAGGAGACTTTATGGAGTATGATCTCCTTTCAAGATCATGGAGAAGATCTTTCTGGAAAGTATTTTCAGGCACATTGATAATAAGGAGGTGACTAGTAATCACTGACGTGGCTCCACTATGGAAAAATTGTGGCTGATAAATTTGGTGTCCTTCTATGATGAGGTTACAGCATTGGTGGACAAGGGAAGAGTGATAGACATCATCAACCTCGACTTGTGCAAAGCATTTGACATGTATCCCATACAACACCCTTTTCTCTAAATTTGAGAGACATGGATTCAATGGATGGACTACTTGGTAAGAAATTGGCTGGACGATTGCATTCAAAGAGTTGTAGTCAGTAGCTCAATGTCCAAGTAGAGATCAGTGATGATCGGATAGGTCAGGAATGGTTAGACTTGATGATCTTAAAATTCTTTTCCAATCTAGTCATTCTGTGATTCTGTGATGAATGGTGTTGTTCTGAGGTTTATACTGGGGCAGGCACTGTTTAATATCTTTCTTGGTGACATGGATAGTGGGATTGAGTGCGCCCTCAAGTTAGCAAATGACATCAAGCTGTGTAGTGAGGTCAACACAGTGAAGGGAAGGGAGGGACCGGAGGGACCTTGGCAGGCATGAGAGATGGGCCCATGAGACCACATGAGACTCAACAAGGCCCAGTGCAAGGTCTTACACATGGGTAAGCACAGTCCCAAGCACAACTATAGCATACAACCCTCTACAACAGTGGGTGGAGAATGGATACAGAGTAGCTGTGAGAAGTATTTTGGGGCTGTTGATTGAGTAAATGTTCAACATGATCTGGCAATGCACACTTGCAGCCTAGTAAGCCAACTGTATCCTGGGCTGCATCAAAACCAGTGTGACCAGCAGATGAGGGAGGTGATTCTGCTCCTCTACTCTGCTCTCATGTGGCCTACTAGAAAGTTGGAGGAGGACTCTAACAGGGAGTGTAGCGATAGGACATAGGCTAAAGGGTTTAAAATAAAAGAGGGGAGAATTAGATTAGATATAAGGAAAAAAGTTTTCACTGTGAGGCCCTAGAACAAGTTACCTGAGAAATTATGGATGCCCACCTCCCTGGCAGTGTTCAAGGCCAAATTGGATAGGGCTTTGGGCATCCTGGTCTAGAGGAGGGTGACCCTGCCCATGGCAGCTGGCTTTGAATGATATAATCTTTGAGGTCCCTTCCAAACCAAACCAATCTGTGATTCTATAAGAACCTTTAATTTCTTTTAGAGGTTTCAAAATTAAATGCAGAATTATTATAATACATGAATTCACTATGAAGCAACAGTATTTCCAACCTCATTAGAATGGGTAACTTTGAAGTGGAAGTCTAATAAATCTGTCTCCTTTAGGAAGAATTATTAGAAAATAGCTGTTCTGATTATATCTAGAGAATTATCAGAAAATCTTGAAAGCCATGATTCCTTGTAAGGAAAGTGACTAATTTGCTTAAAAGCTCACTCCAAATCAGTGACACAAAAAAGATAAAGAAGTAGAAAAACAATATTTGAAATGCTGAAGTGCAAAATAGAGAAAAGAGCTTCAACCTAGAGCACAAAAAATGGTAATAAAGTAGAAATGAGGATGATAGGAGTTTGGGTTTTTTTCCAATTACATTGTGGACAAAGGAGATTCTGCTAATGGGATGGACCATTATGAAATTGGACATGGCAAAAGTGAAGGTAATTACTCAGGAAATGCTCAGCAACTATTCTTATTCCCTATTTGGAAAAGTTTTTTACAGGAGTTACATAAGCACAAGGAAGAACTTTCTATCCTACTTGCAGAAGTAGTGCTGATACCAGCACTGACGTCAGTACCCTTTAGTATGAACAGAGCTGGCTATGATATTTAGTCTGCTAGTGTTAATTTTAATAAACATTTGAATACTGGGGAAAGTTCCATACAGTTGAAAAACAACCCCGTTTGTACCAGAATTCAAAAGGATAAAAGAGATAGCTATGTAAATATATTCACGTTATCCTGAAATCAAAACCAAGTGAAATAATGTAAAAATGCTATCTGATTAAAAAAAAAAAAAGAAAAAGTTGAAGAATAGGAATGCAGTTTATGATTGCTAATGTGACTTTGAAGAAATAGAAAATTTCAAGCAGGCCTGATTTTTTTTAACGCATTGAATGTGGAGTTTGGTGCCTGAAGTTTCCAATAGATATGGAGCATATAAAATTTTTTGTAATAAGTACAGTGAATAATATTCTGAAATGTTAGATTTATAGCACAGCAAAAAAGCACTTGATAAATGGACTAAGGATTAGATATCAAGAGCTTGCCAACGGTGAATCATCATCAAATGGTAGATTTCCCGGTGAGGTATTACTCAAATTGGTATTAGGCTCAATGTTTTTTTCAACATTTCAGCAATGATATGAGGAAGCAAATATGAAACCAGTGATAATAAAATGTGCGAATGGCAATGTAAATAACGTAGAATATTTGGCAGCCATTTAGAGAAATCTGCATCGTTTGATTAGCTGGACCGATTTAAGGAGTACTCCTAGTCTGGAGTAGGGTAAATAAAAGTCTTCATCCGTGAACTAAGAATTTAAGTATGACTTTAGGAGATTTCAGACTGGAAAATGGTGCATATAGGTGATAGTTTTGGTTTTACCTTTGTCTTTTGTTATGTGAAATTTTTCCTTAACAGTCTACATTTCTGTATCTATAAGTTTAACCCAGTAATTCTGGTTATTTTCAGAGATGTTCAGATCTTTTGCTTATGCTTTTCTTACACTTTTCATTCATGAAATCATTTTCTTGTGAGGAACTTAGTATTATCTGTATAGTGAAATGTACACACATGCACACACGTGTGTGTCTCTTGAACTTTCAGTGTATTGGCTACTGAATGTAATGGGAATAACAGTGCAAAAGTCACCTAAAAGTTAGATTGAACTCACACAGGTGTAGACAGTATTTCTGGAAGGGTGGCTACCAGCACATATGCAATATATTTCTTACATTAGAAAAAATAATAGATTTTGCTCAGAAAATCTCTTTGAAGTACTGGAAAATATCTCTAATTTATGTATTCTACTTTTTTAATTTTTTTTTTATTTAACCGAAACAAAGCATTTTAGGTTTTTTTTTTTTTTTTTTTCTCTCTAGCAGTGGTCAGCACATACAACTAATCTACCATTTTTTTTGTTGGCTCTTTTATTCAAAAAGTGATGAGTCTTCTGATATTCATCCTTTTCCATGGCACAGAGTAAATTTTGGGCTCTGTACTCTGTTGAAAAACAATTCACCTGGAAAGTCACCTTATACTCTCCTTCAATTTTTTAGCCCCTTTTTCCTTCAGTAGACATACTTGTACATTAAAAAATATACTAATAGATACTTTCCACTGAAGTACTGCTGCAACTTTAATCTTTTCCGGTTTATTTGCTCTCAGATTAAGTCCACAATGTTTATTAACCTGGACAGTGTATTTTATAACCTTGAGTACTATCAATATAAGTTTTAAAACATGAGGCTTTTTTTGAAACTTATGTAACTGCTTTTGGCACCATATCACCAATGCATTAAATGAAAACTAACACATCTTTTGCATCAAGGGTCTTATTATTATCATCTGATGCTCAAGTTTGGTGACTCATGCTTGTGAGGTGATCTCTGAGCTAAGGGCCTTCCCTTTTCTCTTACTTCCTTACTTTTTCTTTCAAATATTGGATCACTGATTTGCGTTATTTGACCAAGTGGCTTTAGTGCAGTCCTTGAAGACTCGTTTGAAGTACATCTGCTTCCAGGTTCCCTTCTTGTGGTATTTTGTGCTCTCCATAGCACAAGAATATAATCTAGTTTTGGCCAAACCTTGCTTTGACTAAGGTGACTTTGTTTGGCAAGTTCTAATTCCTATTTTAGGTTAAATCTCACTCCACAGATTTTATATCCCAGATCTCAACTATGATTTTACTTCAGCAGAAGCTCAGTCTCACACAGTTGCAATATTAGACTTGGAGTTTTCTATTGGTCAAAAACCCCAGTCGCCTCATTCTTTGAACTGTTACATATAAATTGTGTTTTATTTTTAATGTGACAATGTAGAACTTCTCACATTTCAAAATCACAGCTTCATAGCTAACCTTCTCTGCCTGAACTGAAATCTGTTAAAAACAAGTACATTAGAATAATTGCTTTTCGAGTTACAGCTGCTTCTGATTTTGTTTTGGCTGTGTATTATTATGAGTTTTAGGAAAAAAACACAATGCTAGTTTAAGATATACCAGGGAAGTAATTGAAGTTATTGCCTTAGAATTCTGTAGAAGAAAATCTGAGTTATACCAACCTAACTGTGGCTTTTATATTTATAAAAATAATGTATCTGCAAGCTTTGGCAAATAAAAAAAATAGAGGACACTTTAAAATGTTGAAATGTCAATGATTCAATTTTTCAAAATGTGAATGTTAGGAGCATATTAATATGATATCCGTCCTCATAAAGACAAACTCTTTATCAGGTTACAGCAAACAATGTTTGCATGGATTTATAATAAAGACAGAACCTCCATTTTAATTGAAAAGCAATCTCTGTGCTTGAAAGCTTCTTGTTTTTTTTTTTTTCCCCCAGCTATAGCAGTAGATATAATAGCAGATATATTATTGCTTCATTTTAATTGACTGCATCCTCCATATTGGCTTTCTGTAACATTTCTCAGTTTGAAGTTACTTTGCCAGGGACTGGCAGTCAGACATTACAGGTCACGAGAGACAGATGAACACTACAGGGTGGGGTAGTTGTCTCCTGTTGGTTTCCTTTGCTGCAAGGGATGGAGGCTCAGCTGCAGGAGACACGGTCAGTGAGGGTGTGTGTCTCCGAAGGATACTCTACCTGGGTGTAAGGCCTCGATAATTTCCAGTGAGGGAATGCAACCATAAAAAAAGAGACACAGTAGGGTGGCCCTTGGTTTCTGTGATTTTTAAGGTGAATGAAAAATAAGATATTATTCTGCTGCAGATTATATAAAGACATCATTATTAATCATTCAGAGTATCTGGAGGGTCAGTGCAGACAAACGTGTGAGTTCCGCCTTGAAATACCGCCATCTTTGTCTTCAAGTTCACAGTAACTGAAATACTGCCTAAGGTTCATGTGGGAATGTGAACTGTATGTCACCCTGCTTCATTAGTGGCCTTGGTGCTTCAGCCCAGCATAGAAACCATGGAGAAAATTCAGTCTTTGTTGAGGACATTGATCAGTAGATTGCAAAAACTGTAATTGCAGAACTGTGTGAAAATACAAGATTACCTCATGTTTCTATATGATAATGGGATGGAAATGTTAGAAAGCAATCATTTTCTCTCTGTGATTTATGAAAGAACAAGTTTCTGTCAATTTCAGATTCACAGGAAGGAAATAAAGAGTTTTTCAGCTCCAAACACTAAGTCTTGGGTTGTGATAGGATTGCAAGCACATGCCTGCAACCCCTCTCACAACATGGATCTCAGAAAATGAGAAAAATCATTGCTCAAAGAACTATTCAGAGCTGCTCCTTCCTTCTTTCCAAACTAATATGAACTAGTTGTCTAAAGTGAGAGAAGGTGAAGCTGAACGATTTCTGATATATGTGTGTGTGTTTCAAAAGGTGTCTTAAATCTGATGAACATAAGTTTATTTTTGGAATTTATAAATCAGTAGAAAAGTCTAAAAAGTCAGGTGAAAGGGGGTATAACTACCAAAGACCAGTACATAACTGGCTCTTGATAAATGGTAAAGTTTATGACATCTTAAGGCCTGTAATATAATACTTAATGGGTAATTATAATAAAAAGTATATTTGTTGTAAAAATGCGTAGGCAAAGGTGTGAAGAGGTTTGTCATTTCTGTAGAAGACAAGTAGGAGGAGAATGAGAAAATTTTATAAAAAGCTTAACAGAGAATATGAGGGAATATCATTAAAGACAGTGGTGTTTTCTGAGGTTAATAAGTTTGTTCAAAGTTTTATACCTGTTAAACCCCCCCCCACCAGAAGTAGTTTTCCACTTGCCACAAGATGGTTGTTGATTTTCTTTATTATTATGCAGTCATTCAACAGAAATATTTGCCTTGGTGTACACTTGACAAAGAATGTCACTGTTTCAGGTTTCTTCAGAAATTTGGTCCATAAACATTTTAAGGCTTTGTGTGAAGGAGTTTTAAGACACCGACTTCAGTATTAGTGAAGGATTTGGCTTATGATGGCTCAAAGAAAGAAGTAAATGTATTATATTAGATATTTTTACAGTTGCATTTTATGGAACATTTAATACCAAGTTATTGAGTGTTTCTATTATGAGACATCTTTTCTTCTTCACCAAAAATCATTCACAAGCGGAGATTTCAGAGCTATTCAGTTACTGCTTTAATTTCCCTTAGAAAGGGTGGATTTCTTTATTCTCAAGGGTTACACAGAGGACTTTCCCTTTTGAAAGCATTTTAATTTTTGACATGCTTATGCTTATTTTCCTGTAGATGTTTTATGTTATAATTGAGCTAAACATGAACCTTGCAGTTACAAATTCCACATATTTCTGTCAGAAGTAGTTCTCTCGAGGATGATGTGAATTATTTGCAAAGATAGTCCATAGGTAGCATGCAATTTCCATTTTTAAGGAAGCTAATAATGCAATTTAGACTGGAAGCTTAATATGGTGAAACAAATTTTTGGGAACACACCAAACAATTATTCTGCATGACATTGATAACATTTGCACTAACCATGCATGTACATCTTTTACTAGTTTATGATCATCACTTTAACATGCTTCCTACACCTTCAAATAGACTGTGAAGCATGAAGTTCACACAAATTTGGGTTAAAGGGTCAAAAAAGATAAAGCCTCTCTCACAGAGCTTGCTCTCCAAGATGCAGAGGAAGCTTTTTTGTGTATAGCTAGCACATATTTTTTAATCTGATGGATGGGAGAGATTATGTGTGCCCTGGGAGAAGTGCTACGCCACCAAAGACTTCCATGGAATGTCAGCATATTTTTTGTTTTACTTACATATGTTATATAAAAGCCTCACCAAGTTATGCTGTACTGAAGAGCATACTATTTATTCTTCTCATCTGTAGTTAGGGAAGACGTTACAAAATGAAATGCTTCTCTGAGTAAAATTAATAAATGAATAGTTAAATTATATTTTTTCCAGTAGTTTTCTCTTTTGCTGAGAATTAGGTGGAACAGCCACAGATGTAGCAGGTAAATATGGCTTACACAGTGATATGCTGCATTTATTTTGTATACATGTCATTTTAAATTGATTTTTCTTTCATTTCCAGAAGGCAGAAAAATCTAAATATTAGAGAGTACATAATTTAATAGAGTTCAGGATATAGGAAACCCATTAGGGCTTGAACTCCATGGCAGAGATTCACTGGTTTAAGTGATATTTTTTTTTCTTTTTCCATTAAACCACCATAGTAGTGATTGCCTTGGCATGATCACCAAAAGATTTATAGATCTGTACTTAAAGGAGTGCAGGCTTTTATCGTGCTACAAGAATACTCGTACTATACTATGCAGTTCTCACTAAAGTAAATTAAATCCATAGTTTATATTCACGTACAAAGTAAAGCTTTCTTGGATAAAGTCTATCCTGTTCAGCATTTTTTGAGAATCCAAGTCAGATGTCCTGAATCAGCTACTACTGATTTAATTTCCATGGCTGTCTGTGTAGTGTGGAGGAAGAAACAAGCGCCACAGCTCTAGCATTTGTAACAAAGACTTTCTTCATTGATGAATTCTTTATCCTTATAACTAAGTGAAGGGCATGGGGCTAGGAATGGTCACCTGCATCATCCTATCCAATTCTCTGTAATCCTCAGCAATCATACCAGGTTTGGTGGGTCTACAGTTACATGCTATTTATTGGTCTGTGCTACATGCTATTTATTGATCTCCTGGGCCATAAAACACTTCTGCATCCCATTAAAAACACAAAGCCTCTATTAAAATATGAATCTTAGTTAAAATGTGCCACAGAAAGAGAACAAGAGAGACTGTGATCATTGTCAGTGCACTACCAGGATGTTTATTAAGCAATCTTTCCACATGATCCCAGAAATAATATACTCCATATGTACAAAAGTCCAGTTGACTGTCTGATACAAGAAAAATTTTTAGTCCTGGTTCTAGTGGTCTTTTTGAGAGTAATAATTAAATCACTGTAAATTTATTATTTTGGATTAACTTCACAGAATGAATCCAAGACAAGTTCCAGTTTCACATATGATCTATACATGAATCAATGAAAATCAAATTGAGAGGTTACACTGTCTGTGTAGTCTTAGCCATGACATCTTACACCAAATGCAGCCAGCACACAGGTGTGTGTACACTGTAGGTATATCATCCAAGTCTTACTGTCAGTTTAGTCTGACTTGTTGCAAATGCTGCCCTGGCCTGTATGTTGTGTTATTGTTTTTATGTAGAGCGGCCAGGCAATCATGTACCAAATTCAATCATATTCTAGGACCACGTGAACCTTTTTGAATAGTTTTGCTTAACCTGACATGCCATAGAGCTCTCTGTTAGAACGGAACTCATAGGGGAATGAGCCAATGCTGGGACCTTCCATCTGGAATTTGTAGAGTCAAGATAGCACTTGGGCATGGATCTTCCGTAAACCTGTTTTAGTGTCTATTGAAAATCTGCAGCTCAGCATAGGGAGCTAGGTATTTGAATAATAATTAAACTTTTGTGGATCTTGCTACTAATAGAGAAGAAATTTTAGGCATCTAATTCCCTTTAAAATCAACTACATTAGGAACCTCTGCTTCCTAGAGGCTTTCTGAAATGTCCATCTCCATTTTTATCTGTCAGTCTGTCGTTTAGCATCTTGTCATTCTGTTCCTTTTCCTTACTTATCCATCTTCGTTAGCACATTCACAAGATAAATACATTGAGCATCACAAGGCTGAGGACCACTGAAGTACTCAAATAATGTACATATTGGTCGATTGTACTGCTAAGCCACGTGACACGGCATTCACTTCAGATAGCTTCATCCTTTCAAAAAGAACTAGCAGATCAATTGTTTCCAGAGCTGTGAAGCAGCAAGGTTAGGCCTTTTGCTCAGCATCCCTGTTAAAAAGAAAATGTTATTGTAACCTTCATTGACTGAAGGATGCTCGAAGCACAAAAATAGTATTCTTTATAATTGCTTTTGTAAAGCAGTTTTAAACAAAGAAAGTGGAGAGCTTTTTCTGTGAAGGCAGAACAATGAGTGTCAGGGAAAGCTGGACTGTTCTGAGCACTGCAGCACAACAGAGCTTCACAGACCATTTTGGTAGTTCTTCACCAGGCCAAGGAGACACAGCTATAAGATTTTAGTTTACAGAATACATTTTCATGTAGAATAGCAAGGGTCTTTTGTCTCTCTGCTTATTTCCTGGATGGTTTTTGAAGCCTGAAATCTGTCCTTTTCAAGAAAGGAATGTAATACTGAAATATCAGAAAGTCTTCACAACCAAAATTAAGGAAATTAGTCAGCTCAGGTAAATTGAAATGCTTTATTTAGTACTAAACTATTTATTTAATACTATACTATTCTTTCTCTACTTGGCAGTGATATTTTTGAACCTTTCTTTTTACTTTAGTTATATTCTAAATTTGGTTTTAGTTCAGAAAAACTAAGTTTAAAACTTCAAAGCCCCAGGATTAAGTGGTTTGATGTTTTGTCATTTTACAGATTTTCCAAGGTCAGTTTTTGCCTAATTGAAATGAATAAGAATTTTCTGATTAAATATATATGTGAAAGATCCCGATTGAAGATTTTAAAGACATTGCTCAAGAAAGTTATTACTCTTTGAATCCTATATTACATGTATTCTAGTGTCTGTATTTAGTGCTCAGTTGAATTCTGAGACCTCCTAGTGAATAAGCTTTCTGAGAAACAAAAGATAATTTTGTTATAGTTACTCAAGGGCTGTCAGTGTCCTCTGCAGACCACTAAGGCAACCACTGGTCATGGCAGCCTTACTGCCTACAGTGTTTCCAGTATAGGATATGAGAAGTATATATGAAAGTCCTTATAAATTTTTAGGCAATGTTCTGTTATTAGCATGTGGGAAACATGTGCTCCAGATACATGCTATATTCTTTTGTCTTAGGGAGAAGCCAGAGCTTAGTTTCAGAAAGACCAAGGGTAAATTATTCAGTTGTTCAAGTGTTTCAGGCATTACAGCAGCTAAATGGATGCCACTGCTGTTCTGGCATCCTGAAGCAGTTCTGCTGTGACTCACCGAGGTACTAACAAAGTTATCTGGGTGTATTGCTGATGAGCAATTGTCCCTGCAAGTCATTGCTGGTTCCTGCCCCACAGGCCCACAGCCCCTGTCTGCTTCAACGGTGATGCCCAGCTGACATTGGGCAGCTGGGGACAACACGACTGTGAGCCAGCACACATGGCATGGTGGCTTCAGGTTTATCCTTCTGTCTCTAAGAACAGATTTTGGCTCAGACCTCCCAGTATGATGTATTAGGGCAACGGATGAAAACAGATCAAATGCTAAAGCCCACAAGAACTTACAAAGCACTAAGCTGTAGACCCAGGAGCCTCACTGCACATTCAGCTACACCAGTGAGAGTATGTGATTAGGGGAGAGGGAAGATCTGGTCATGAAGTACAACAGGAACAGTGAGGTAGCTCTGTGTTTTTTTGATTCTCAATTAATACAGAGAATTAATGTAGCAAAGTGAAAGAATTTTAAGTGAAGGAAACACAAGTTCACAACTCACAGAGCTGTGATGGTATCTGGCTGTACCTGAAACTTCTTCGTAAAAGACAAGAAAATGCTTGATTTTTGAAACCCCGTGAGTCATCCTTATGGAGGAAGTTGCGTTTGTGTAAAAGAAATGTAGCTTGAGAGAGTGCAAGTATTATCCTCCTTAAATGTAATTTTTAATACACTAGCTGACAGAGCCTGGTGTGATTTTGCAGGCGGCACAGAAAAAGACAAGTTCTGGTAGTAATCATATCATGCACTCAAATTGAAGCTGTATCTTCAGTGAGTTTAAGTACAGCTAGATGACATGATGCTGAACATGACTTGTCCTTTGCTATATCAGCTGCAAAATCAGCATTATGTTTGCAACTGTTAAAAACGGAATAGGATAAAAATGTCCTGTGTAAGCAGGATTGTTGAACTACTGTGTAAATAAAGAACTTTTATTACTGTTTTATTATGCTCTCACACACAGTAGAAAAAAACTGTTACAACATCCAACATTGAACTCACATTTCTAAAGTGATTTTGAAAAATGCTAGATAGTTAACAAAATTTGCTTTTGGCATTGCTGCTGTATGAAGTAATACATCATAAAATGACCAAAAGATAGAATGCCTTGGCCCATTTCTTAAGTAAAATTCTGTCTGTGGATTTTCCTGTCCATCCCATAGACTCATACAACAAATATATTCATAGAGCTGTCTTTCATATTCACACTTTACCAACCCCTACATTAAAAAGTAGCTTTCCCCTTCTTTGTGAATATTTAATAACAAACACTATGCTGTTGTCAAATCTTATTTTGTGAAGAATTCATTATATACAGAAAATATAAGGACCCTTACTGAAAGGGTATTAAGGAACTAACCGTGAAATTAAATGAATTGATGTTTATGTATTGTGGGTTTTTTCCTCTAAACTTTAATGAAATGGTTTGTGAAATATTTATGCAAATTTTGAGGTATGATAGAATATTTTAAGTTGGTTCCAGTACATTGAGCAAAAGAATTTCATTAATAGCAGTGAGACCTCCTCTGAATCAAATCAAACAATCCAAATTTTCACTTTCATCTACAAGAAAATGTCATAAAATTCACAAAATCAATGTGCAGATTTGGATTTTAAAACTACATGGTAGATTCTGATGATCCATTTTCTACTGACTTCAGAAAACTTTTCAGAAACCACTGCTTTGCAAAATCAGTATCAACATTTCAAGGCATTAAAATCTGTTCAAGACTGTAGAAAACACAAAATTAAGACACTAATCAGAAGATCACATCATGAATATTTCCCTCTTTTTTTTTTTGTCATACGCTTAAAGATCCATCTGTCTTTACTTTTCCTACTCTTCTCCTCTCAAAGAGGAGAACCCTCTCTACTCATCCCTTTATAAATGTGAAGACTGCTCCACCACATCTCAGCAGCCTTTCTGTCTTCTTTCTATTCCTAGTCTCAAAATTTTACTCCTTACTCTGATTTAACTCTTCTAGCACTGCTCTCAGTACTGAGAGAGATCTACATGTTCCTTTTTTTGCCTATTAGCCCAAGATATCCCCTCATTTTTTGCCCCCTGTCTGATCTTTCAGTTCTGTATTTGTGGTCCTTATTCCCCTTTGAATAAATGCAAATAGCTGGTTATGGTTCCTCGTGCTTCAAAAGCAGTACAGTAGCAGAGAAGCAGCAGCTTTGCCCATATACTTCGTTACTGAAACAACTCTATTGGTTGTGCTTAAGCTGTTCCATGAAGTGGCATCTTAATGTATTCTATGACTTTCTGCTCATCGAGCAGCTATTCAGGTTTCTTCCACAGAGACATTTCTTTCTTTTAGGGAGTTGTTAAGCTACTTCACGTGTGTGTCAGCATTAGTTATGCCTCTGCTGATGTCCCAACCTGACAGGTGCTCTTCCACAGTTCCCTAACAGCAGGGGAGAAACATCTATCAGAAGTCGCATGTGCTAGACTTCCTCTTTGGCAAGGGAGCAGAGGAGGAATTACCCCTGTGGAGCCTTCTAGACTGTAAAAACAAAGGAATGAGCTACTGTAGCACTTGGTCTTTTGATGTTAAAGCAGTCACTCGCTGCCAGGACTTCAGCACCACATTACTCTTCCTGGGGCCAACCTCCTCTGTAGTAGCCTGATCCTTCTCACTACTTCCCTTGGCATTTGCTAAGTAACCCACACTCCCTGTTCATACTGGGAGTCACTTTGAAGCCCTTATATGCAGTTTTCTTGCCCCAAATGCTTTTCTCCATCTGCTGCTTGTTCAACGTCTCCTCAGACTTAATCTGTGTGCTGCTGCTTCCCTTTTTCTCCCTTCCTCACTTTTCACAAACCACCTTGAAGATGATTTGTGGGCAGTGAGATCTCCAAGTCAGAATAGTTGGTCAGTGCTCTGGGTCTGAACTATGTGTCATGTTTTGAAACAGAACAACAGGTAAATTAACAAGCATTAGAAGGAAAGATCAGAGGGGAGGCACCAGCAGCTTAGGCTGGCTGATCTTAACACACAAAAACTAGTTTAAAACCACAAAGTCAAACAGTTGTTACATTTCTAGCTCAAGGAGATTATCCTAGTTCAACATGAGTCCTAAGAGCTGATTTTAACCCTCTTTTATAGGAGTGGCTATTCTAGATAACCCCAAATGCTCTGGAAAGCTTCTTCTGTGTTCTTTAGACTTTGTGTATGAACTCAAAGGAATTTGTGTGTCTTTGTTCCGGTGTAACACACGAGGACCTTTGACATTCTGTTGTTCTTCCCTGAATAACCTCTTTCCAACTTCAGCCTGATAATTTACAAAGCTTTTAGAAATTCTATTGCCTCCTTGGGATCATCTGCCAATAAGAGTCAATCTAATGAAACTGAGATACATAATAAGGTTGTCCAAAGTTAAGGAAAAGAGTGGTGGCTTCTGCTGAAGAGCACAATGCTTCTTAAGCTACACCTACCTCTAAAAGCACCTCCAAGAAAGGCAAGAGAGGAATTCAGAAGTGTTCCTGTAGCACTAAATATGGTAATTTTTTCTTTTTTTTTTTTTTGAGAAATAACATCCTCTCTTCAGCTAGGATAGAGTTAATTTTCTTTCTAGTAGCTATTCTAGTATGTTGTGTTTGTGATATCGATGATTCAGTGATGTTTTTATTTGTTGCCAAGCAGTCAAGGAATTCTCAGCTTCTCATACTGGCCTGCCACTGAGAATGTGGGGGTCACCCAAGAAGCTGGGAGGGACAGTTGACCAAAAAGGGGCATTCCATACCATGACATCATGCTCAGTACAAAAGAGTGCTTGTTGGGGTGGGGTGACGTGGCTGCAGGATGCATGGCTCGGGGGTGGTTGGGCTTTGGGATGGGTCTGAGCTGTAGGGTTGAGTTGTGCAGTTTGGCGAGAATCTGCATTGCGTATCACCAGTTTTATATGCTTTTTGTTAGTCTTGTTGTTATTTCTCCCTCCTCTCACTGTCCTAGAAAACTATCCTTATCCCAACCTAAGAGATTTGCCTTTGTCTCCCTATTCTTCTCCCAGCAAGCAGCTGTGTGGTGCTCAGCTGCTGGCCAGAGCTAAACCATGACAATCCTTTTTGCCACCCAATGTGGGGCTTGAAGGCTTGGGATGGTAGATCTGACCTGATTATGTTAAAAACACAATTGTGATAAGACAGGGATCAACAGAAACATGCTGGGACATAAGTGTGAAAGGGTCTGCGGGATTCAGAACATAGTATTTGAAGGAGAGGCATTGGATATAAGGTTGGCTTTTGGTCAGAGGAACATATAGTCTCCTGAGTCTCCCACAAGAGTGAGTTGTGAATAAGTTAGAACCATCATTTACGTGAAGATGGTGTTTCTCTTGATGAACACACCAAAAGCCTGTAATCTTGTAGTGTGTATGTGTGTGTACGTCTTTTGTCTCGTTTGCCACGTGCAAGTGTGGACACAAGGAAATTGGTATCCCTGAGTAAGATTTCTCTTTTAGCCCTGAACGGCTGACAGGAATGGTGGGAAGCTTCACTTATTGGACCAAAAGGGAAGGATAGGTATAGCAGTTCTCTCCTCCTGTGCTTGAGTGGGCCTGGATGGTCAGGACTAGCTTTACTATCTAGAGATTTTTTTTTTTTTTTGGTCAAAAGGTGAAAATAACAGGTAAAAAAATGATGTATGACTAGTCTGATTCCTTCATTTAGCTTATATCTTCTGCTGTTCCCAGTCTTCTGGCTGCACAGGTGTCATTGGTTGTGAGAGCTGGGTCAAACCACATCTTTAAGGTTCTGCAAATCTGCTTAGCTATTCTGGCTTTAAGTTTAGCAATAAATCAAAACTATTTATTTCATCTTGCTATGCATTTAATAAGTATTGCAGGTTTAATTCTTAAACATATACCTTAATCATAAACTATATTCGTCTTGAAGACTGCTCTAAAGTATCTGTTTCAAGTATCCATTTCACATATATTTTCAAAATTAGAAGATATCAATAATTTTAAGTTTGTTTGAACAAATCTAATTGTGTATAACTATTTTTAGAACAGAAAAGAATAGGACTATTTCATTTGGAAGGTATCTACAAGTCACCTAGTCCAACTGCCTGACCACTTCAGTGCTCTCCAACAATTTTATAGGATATTTTTTAATTTGATCTTGCCTCCCATTAAAAATATTTGTCTTGGAAGAACATTGTAGCACTGTGTTTAGCTTTCTCCTTTCTTTCTTGTGTGCTGATTGACAGATACAACATTAGAAGAAGCTTATCTGTTTTTTGGCCTGGAATCCCTGTCAGAGTAGGCTGCTATATTGAGCTTTTCACCTCAACTAGAATATTAATAAGTTGTGCTTTCAGGAATTAAACATCATATTCATAGTTTCTTTGATTCTTTTCTTATTGGTTTTTGCTGAACAAAAAGAACTGTTGTAATGGTCCAAGATCAGAGTGATAGAGACCAGCAGACATTTTTTTCCCCTTTGGATTATTTTTTGACAGCCTTTCTGGTTTTGTCAGATTGTTTAATATATCATTTTCCTCACATGAGAGACAGCAGTTATTATGTTTTACTTGCCAATGGTGCAGAAAATGATACAAATATTTTGCTTACTGAGCATTCTTAAAGTTCTTCCTGAGCATTAGGCATCTATAAAAAAGGTATTACTTCTGATTAGCACCAAGAGATTTTTTTTTTTTTTTCCTTTAAGGTGCATCTGTTTTGGGTGCAAATAATTTAGAAGTGTCATAAGTAAAATAGATGAGAGATACTATTGATCAGATAGACACATGCATTAAGTATTCTGGTGTCAACATAAGCTTGTTACAGAGATCTCTTGTTGGCAAGCTCGTTTTTAAAAAGTCATTATTATAAATTGCTTCAACTAGTCAGATCATATAAAATCTACTTGTACTGTAATATTCCAGATGCTTGATTACTGTTCTTCGGTGTAGCGAGTTGCCAATTTCTCCCTCCTGAGAATGTGTGACAGATTGTAATACAATCTGTTGATGTTCTCGATTGTAACTAAAGTACATCATCATCACCCATGCTAAAAAGCTGGGACATATACTGTAAATGTATAATTCTGTGAAATGTATGCAAGTGTTTTGAGTTTCAGCTATTTCAAATAGTACATGACAAGGTACTTGATCTGGTGAGGAAGAGGATTAGAGGCAGAGGAAAACAAAGCATCTAATTAGAGCAGCAAAAGGTAGTGGACATACTACCTCTACAAATAATATGGGTTCAATTGTCTTTGATGTGCATGCCGGTGTTTGGGGAAAGGGAGAGTTAAAAATAGAGGAAGCCATACTTGTGTAGGTCCCTACTCTCCTTTTTCTGCTCCAGGCACAAAAGCCATCAAAGCACAAAGTTCCAAATGCTTTGAAAGTAAATGGTAGAAAGGAAGGATGGTCACACGCTGTGCTCACCGAGCTTCCCTAGAGGGGCGCAGGCAGTGCATGGTGTGCACTGTCCCCTTTTACGCTGGTCCCTGAGGGGAGGAGGAAGAGGCTTTTGCTGGCTCATGATATTTCATGGGGTCAAAAATGATTCTGTGTGAGATTAAAAGAGCGATAAACATTACAATCAAGTCAATCACTGACAATAAATCTGGCAGTGTGGATTATTTATTCCCTCTCTTCCCTTGTGCAGGAAGATCAGGGACAGAAAGGGTTCTTATGCTTCTCTCAACATCATACCTGCTTTCCACATCTTCTCCCCACTCAACTTCCTTTCCCATCATAGCTTTTCTTCATTGAAGTTCATTAAAGTTGCAGCTCAGGGAAGCATTTAAACATTAAGCACATTCCCACTCAGCAAATAACCAAGCTGTCTGAAATACAACTGATTTGATCTTGCCCTCTCAATGCCTCACAACTATATTTATAGTTTTCTATCCCAGCACTTTGGTCTTGAGACCTGTACTTCATGGAGTTTTCTAGAAACAACATATAGTTATCTTATAGTTTGATCTGAAGAGGAAAATAACTTGATGTTCATTCACAGCACTATTAATTACACTGAAAGTATTATTTTTTAAACATGTCATGTGGAAAGCAGTTTCTGTTTTTAATGGTAATTGATTCCAGTAGAGAAGCTCTATCATTTCCATGGTGTATGAGGTAGCTGTGATATACACTGAAACAAGAAAACTGTGACGAAAGGTGGATATATCCAAAAGGGATTAGTAGGCTCTGCCAGCAACTTTGAAAGGAGCAGATAAAGTCAAATAGGTAGTCCTGCTTTCCTGGCAGTTTGTGAAGCCGTTCACTGGGAACGAGATTAACTTTTAGGTAAGTGTGTTGTTCTCCTGTCTTTGCTGGTGCTGGTTAATACCTGTTACTAGGAAGTCAATAATTTCCATGTTGTGAAAAGAGTAATTGTAAAGTGACAAAGTTAGTAGATTACTGAACAGGCAAACATTATTTACATTGTATTTTTAGTCTTAGGAGGACTAGGAGTACTTTATTCTTAGGAGGATGGATGTAGTTTCCTGGATAGTATTCTAGAATACTATATATTTAAATTATTTATTTAATATATTGCATAAAGCTCAGTAAATAGCTGTGTATTTACTGCCAGTCAATATTCATATACACAATATTACTTTCACCAGGTGCTATCTGTGAACTATATTACTGTACCAAGGGAAAGTATTAACTGCATATGAAAACGTGGAAAAGTATACTTTTGTACTTGCTTTTTCTGGTAGCAGATTGTGCTGAAAGACAATCATCTCAAAGGGGTCATTGCAGGATAATGTGGAGATCAAGCAAGCAAATTTACATCTTAAGTAACATTCAGTAACATAGACTCCTATTTTAAGTTGATGCTTTGCTGATAGCTTAAATATTAACTAAACACTTCTGTGGTACCCAGTACTCACGTATGCAAGTAGGCCTGTTGATGTCAAGATTCCAGGTTAATGCCTTTGTCTGCTTGATATTTTTATAACAGCTATTTCTTCAAACAAGATGAGCTAGTGATGGCGTTATTAAAACTGAAAATAACAAAAGGAGACAACTGAGGCACAATCACCCATTTTCTGCAGAGATATCTATAAGAAGTGATATCTAACACCCCAGTAAAATAGTGTCGTAAATTTTGTCTTGGATTTTTTTTCAAGGCTTAGGTGTATTCTGACACCAAGTTCCATCTAGCTTCTAAGTATGTATTTCTGCTCAGGCTGTGGTAGGGTGGTGAGTTTGAAGGCCCTAGCTGCTCGTGGGGAACAAACCCTTCTTCAGCTTGGTCTGCTCACGGGGTTTTTCTGTAAGAACAGCATACAAAATAATAATCTCAGCAGGCAAACATTTTAAAGTGATCTGTACTGCCATGGGAAAATTTGTAGGGATTCTCCTAGCTCAACACTGCTGAGCCAAGGTGACTCATTTCCTGGTTTCTCTCCTTGCGGGTCACCAGCCCGTGATGGAGAGATCTCTGCAGCAGTGTGGGACTGGCCCACAGAGATGAAGGTGCCCTTTCTACTCTGCTTAGAAGTTCTGTGAGCCAAATATTACAGCGAAAGGCAAAATAGGCATAATGATGGTAAAATGTAACGCTGAATAAAGCATGTCTGCAGTCACTCTTAGTGCAGTCATGTAATATGACTTGCAAAATTGGAAAACTTTCTTCTCATATGCAAAACATTAATTTAAAACCCTTTTGTTGAAATATTAGGGATTTCTTTTGATTTTTTTATTATTTTCAGGGAAGAAAACAAAATTAATAATGACAGACATTGTATGTGTATGTATTCACTTGTGTGAAGAATGCTCTGTAAAATAAGCCATATTTTACTGTGGGTTGAGATATGACACATTCTCTTCTATGCCAGGACCATTCTTTTGTCCTCTGACAAAGATGTTTCTCTTTAAAGGTCAAGAACCAGGAACCATGGCAGTAGGTCAGTGGGTAATATATACCTGCTCTCACTTGTTCAAATTATATTTCCTCTTTACAGTGTGGCTCAGCAGTATCTGGAGACTATTGTTCCCTAGGCTAATGCAATCTTTCCATGTGAAAAGCTCTTGATCTGTTCCTTATCTACACTCCAGTTGCTGGCACCAGTGTTTCATCCATTTGGTGCTAAAATGCACAGAAAGCAAATGCATATAAATTCAAAGTTCAGGCATGCTTCTTCTAGAATATTTAGCTCAGGTTATTTTTATTAAGCAGGTTTTCCTGTCAGCAATGTACTTGCCCTCATGTCCTTCACCATACAGAGAGAGTGAGAAAGGAAAGGATCTATGAGACTCAAAAGCAAAAAATGTTTGCAGCCATGCTGCCTTTCAAAGATTTTCAGAGATTTACCTTGTGTATGGGAGCACATACAGAATCATTACATATTTATTATTTCACATTTTTACATAGATGCATATGAACACATTCAGTCATTTCACTTCTCACATGACAGCTATTAACAATGGTATTATATAGAATAATTAAGAAAAGACTGCTTCTGTTTGATGCTAAAACCTTTTTTGTTTTGTTGCTATGAGGTGCAGCACAGAGTTGTGTTGATAATTAGCTAACAGCATTAGTTCAATTTATGTTCTTCTTTATTCTTAGCTTTTATGAGCTATTTATGTATGTTCATTTAAAAATGCACATCTGCATTTTTTTTTTTTACAGAAGAAAAAGCTTGATTGCTCTTCTTAGATTGAACTGGTATGACTGGGGATTCAACATTCCTGAAAATTATATTCACATCGGTCTACCAAAATTCACTGCACATTACTTTACAGCATCACATTCTGAAAACTGGAATATCTCTTAGACCTCATTTAAGTATAGTGAGAGAATATTTTATGAATATTAAAAATAAAAATATTGTAAAATTTTTTTCTGTTAAAAAACAGATTTGCAAATATTTAAATAAATTTCACCTGTAAAAACCTCCAATCTCTGCACATCAGAGATCACCCCCCCCTTTAAAAATTAGAGTTGATGAACTGCCACAACAGTTTAGCCATGCACAAATTATTAATTACCAGATCACCATCAGAACAGGGAACCGTAAATCATAACGTTGAAAAAATTCAGTTACTTGCCACTTCTATTGTATCAGTTGGAACAAAAAGAAGTAAAAGGTACTGAAAGTAAAGCACATTATTTACTGACCACGTGCTAAGAAACTTAAATATTGTAATATTTAATTAGACATTTTCATATGAGTAATTTCATAAGAGAATGCAGGATCTTATATGAAGACAATGCAGTAATGTCTTGGGTTTTATATACTTTTTTGTTTCAGATTATTTTAAAATGTAAGTATGAACAATACTAAGTACCTTCACATGTAATATTTAATTCACATGTAATTTATAATCTTTCCATGGATACCCTGCATTTGTATTATAATTACATGTTTCTAATTAAAATTGATACAAAATTTGACACATGTAAAAACCCAAGTATTGTATAGATAATTATTTATATAAAAGGTGAAGTCTCTCATTACCCAGAGAGATAAAAAGGCCTTTAACAGTAGGAATGTTATCAGCCTCTAGTGACCAACTGTGTTTTCCTCAGTAATTAAAGAAGCAAGTAAATGTACCCCAAATTTAGCCTTTTTAACCTCTGCAGTTAGGCAGACTCTGTGCTGACTGTAGACAGTAGTGAAAGATACTGGCATTATGCCAGGGACATTTTCCTCAGTCTTAAATAAATACCATAGAATTGTAATCAACATATTGTGTTAGGGTCCTGCTGAGCTAAATTTCTTTTCTTAAGCATTAGAACTAGAAATAAAAATCAAAATTTGTTTTTATAAGGGATTAAAAAATCCCAGAGTACCAAGTTATGTAGCTGAGTAACTAAGGATTTGCTTTTTTAAGCAACTGTGGTAAAAAACCAACTTTGGAGATACATTTATTAATTCTTTCATTCTGCTGAATCTTCATGTGCATTTGAATCAGTGGTCTGGTCACTAATGGGTGCAATTCCCACAACTATTTCACTATCATTTTATTTTACTAGACTTTTTCTTACAGTAGGAGACAGTCATTTGCAGCGTGGGTTCCTTGGGAATGGTCATGAACTGATTTTTAGGCTTATTCTCTGAAGATGATTCAGGCTTACATATGCCCAAGTTGGGTTTCCATTTACAGTTGCTCTGGAGCCCAGTGGTGTGCAAGAAATTTGGTGGGATTAAGACTATTATTGTGAGTTTTTATTATCAAAACATGCCTTGTTTGAATTATTTTTGAGATGTTACTGAATATGCGGAGCAACTCAAAATGAGACTAACTGACCAGCTGGCCTAAAAGATTTATCACCAGGAGGTTCATTAGCATCTCCATTTCAGTATTACATCCATTTCCTTAGTGGTGTTGCAGCTACAAAAAATACAGCCCATTTGAGGGCTGTATGTTCCTCAAACATAGCTCACCATGAGTGGTGTTGAATGACCTCAGCAAGCGTATCGTCCAGACTTAAAGAAATTTATAGGTCTCAAGATACTGAAAAGTGTTGTGCTTATTAGCAGAGATGACAGTTACCAGAGTAAGTGCGTGCTTTGGAAGATTATTTGAAGCGTGTATCTACACTGCAAAGCACCAAAAAACCTCCTCACTTAAGTAAATAACTTATTATACCTTTATGAGCTACTATAAACTCCTGAAAATCAAAGGGAAAAGTAGCACCAAGTACATTTGAACAGTCTGTGAGTTAGGGCAGCCTATGCAAGTTCAGGGGTTATACAGCCGAGATACTCACTGGGATTGATTAGGTCCTCGTGGCTGTACTGAGTATGTCTTCCCTGTTTCATCAGCTCATGGCTTGCTGTTCTCCCTGGGGCCGACAGCTTGTCACCTCAGTTTAGGAGATAGTAAGGTGTCTGTAAGATCTGGCTCTGTGAGACTTCCCCTTGTCAACTCGGTTCTTGATTTGGGGACTTCTTTATAAACACTCGTTAAGAAGGTTTTGCATGTTACCTTTTTCTCCACTTCAGATCTGTTACAAAATTACAATAGTCTTGTGATGTAGTTCACTAAGTTAATTACCACTTGGGAAGTTCTCCCTCCTCCCACCCATATTTCTTCTACAGCTATTTAGACAGACCATTTTTCTTCGTTGGCAGCAGCCACGCTAAGGTCCTAATTTGCCAACATTTAAAATGTTTTGCCATCTCAGGTATCTCCTTTAGTTTCTTTTAGTCAATTGGATGTTGCCAGAATTCTGTCAGAACCAGTGAAACCCTTGCTTCAGGATGTCACGTTTACTGGATTGTAGTAGTGGTGGTTGGTGGGTGAGAGCAAAGGCTGCTGAAATCAGCAGAGACAATCCAATCTCTCTGAGAAAATTAATATTCAGAAAATGGTATCTTACCAAATATACATAATTAATTTGTTAGAAGTGGAGTCAACATGCATTATTTGCTGTACGCAGGCCAAGACTGCTGTTTGACATTTACCTGAGTAATAAAGGGAAAAAGATCTAGTGAGGAAAGTAAATCGTTGAATGTATTGTGCTGAGAATGGGAGGATTCCTACCCCATATAAGCCATCTAAATGCTTTTTCCTAAATAAACACCAGTCAGAAATTAGCAGAAAGAGCAGCGTGCAGGAATTTAATCACAGCAGGCTGTGAGAAATGTAACGGTTCATTCCACTTGCAAGCCAGCGCCGGTACTTTTCCTTCTTTTTGGGTGACACCATGCGATGGTATCCATTATAGCTGCTGTAACTGACACTGGGCAGGCGGTGTGGTCAAGGAAAACTCCCTTTCCAGAAAGGCTGTGATGTAAATGTGACAGTCCCAGTGTGCGTCTGGGACCCTCTCAGGAGCAGCACCAACCATGTGGCACAGCCAAGGCTGGTCCTGTGGAGGAAGCACACCTTCCTCCTCCAGCTCTCATATGCACACTGCCCTGTGCAAAAGGGGCTCCTTCCTCTACCTTTGAAACTCTTAATGCAGGACTGTACCTCTCCAGATCCCTGCGGGCACCTGTGGGGCAGTAGCATGTCGCTCCCCTGTATGCCACATATCTCTGTGCTTTCCCTTAAGAAAGTCATCATGGGTGAGATGGAAGAATCACTCAGGATGAATTTTTTTTGTAGGCAACATATTAATTCAATCTGGGCTAAGTGAAAAAAAAAAAAGCAGGTGGAAAAGGAAGTCCAGAGCAATGGAGTGACTTACTTCAAAGGCTGAAATTCCATTCCTATTTAAATGTAGATTTATTTTTCTGAAGCTGAAGGTAAGGGACTGTTGGACCATCTAATAAAAGTCATGTATTCTCCTTTATTTGTATAAAGTTTCAAAATCACGATGTGAGGTCTTTTTAAAAAGACATTCTAGCTAAATTGCACAACCAAACATAGACTGTATGATCAGATTCAGAAGATAATCTCAAAACCTCTGTGTCGGGCCCTCAAAAACTACAGGTCTGTTATTTATTTGGTGTCACAAAGGAGAAATTTGGGGCATGAGCATGAACTTAACGTTGAATACCAAGGCTGGTTGACATCCCCAGTGCTAACTTACAGATCTTGATAGGAACACTTGTGTTTTATGTAGATACAGTCTGAAATAAAGGATTAAAATCACTCTTGAAGGGTGAGTTCTATAAATTAGCATAATCACACTGGTAATGTAAACAAGCACTATTTCATGGTAATGCATCTTGCCTATCCTAAAAGTACCTGTTTATGGCAATATGCTCTGATTTAATTTACTGAAATAAGGCATTTATAGAAGTTGCAGAAACAAATGTTTTTCTTTCCAGGTGAAAGAAATGTGTTAACAAGTTTTGAATATTACGCAGTGTATACAGTACATGGTTTGCTCACTTTTACTATTTTCTTCTGAACATTGAAGTTTCAGCTCTTTAAATATTATTTTGTGTTTAAAGCAATTTAATGGAATTATGAGGACTCTCTGAAGAACAAACCACTATCCTGTGTGATAGGTGGGGTATGAACTATATACCTTTTTTTCTTCCAAAATGATTGGTGTAGCCATGCCCTACCCCCCAACTTTACTAGAACTGTAGGATTTACACCAAGTAAAGGTTTGAGCAGAATCATAGAATCATAGAATGATTAGAGTTGGAAGGGCCTCCCAATGGTCATCCAGTCCAGCCACCCTGCAAGAAGCAGGGACACCCCCAACTAGATAAGGTTGCTCAGGTCCTCATCCAACCTGGCCTTGAACGTCTCCAGGGATGGAGCATCCACCACCTCCCTGGGCAACCCGTTCCAGTCCTCCAACACTCTTACAGTGAAGAACTTTTTGCTAATATCCAATCTAATATCCAGTCTAACATTTTTCTACTATCCAATCTAAGAATCTCTTCATGTTTTGCTTAACATCCAAATTATTTCCCTTTTGGTATGAACACCCTGATTCTATTGACTTAATTTGTCTCACTACATAATTAAACTAGATTTTATGCCCCACAGTTACTTCACTTTTCCATGAAGTTCCTAGGAGCTGCCTTCCGTTTGCTGTTGATGTTTACATTCTTTTCCTGATGATTTTACTGTCATATAATTGCTTTTGAAAACAAATCTTAGGATATATGTAGATTGGGCAGGTTTATTCCCTTTTAAAGTCTCATTTTTACTGTAGCATTTAAAAATCCAGGCTACCTATCACAGAGATGGGCTTATAATGATAACATGTTTACTAGTCCTTCCAAAATTTCATCTACTAGCATTTATTTCACCAATTCATGGGATGTAGTCCCATATGAATTAGTTAAACTGAGCTAATGTATAATTAGTGTTTCTCTCCACCCCCATGTTTGATACCTTAACCAGATGGGAATTTTGCTTGTACTTTATGTTCCAGCGAAATCAGTTTATCAGTGTTTGAATTATTTTTTTGCTTTAGGTATTCTTCTGCAGAAGTGTGATTCATTTGTAAATCAGAGTTTCAGAATTTTTAATATTTTTTTAAATACTGTGAGAGGTATGAACAAGGGTACTTTTAGTGTCTTTTGAACTCTTGTCTTTATTCTTGCATATTGACACTTTTGTGGCCTCTTCTAAAATTGCTGTTTTTATGCATATAACTCCATACCTTTCTAGGTCACACAGATATCATAGCATTGCAGAATATGACCTCTGAGGTCATCTTGTCCAATCCCAAGCTCAAAGAAGATCTTTGCAGTTTACTTGTAGCCCCTTATCCAGGAGAATTTCAGATGTGTCCAAGGACAGAGACCACCCCTCTGGATAATCTGCTCCAGGGTTTAACTTTGTTCCTTGGTAGTTATTTTTTAACTCATGAAGTTGTACTTCCTATGACTTGTGTCCATTGCTTTGCATCCTTTCACTGTGCCTCTTCAAGCAGTTTGGCTCTGTCTTCCCTACGATCAAATGCTAGTATGGCATCTGCTTCCTCTCAAAACCTTTGTCTTGAATTTTTTCTACTACTATCTGGAACTTTATCACACCCTTCCTTTCTTTAAGTGCATGTCTGTGTGTGTATGCGCATGTGCGTATGTGTGTGTGAGTGAGAGAGCCCCACAGAAATGAAGGAAACACTCTAAAATTTGTCCTGATGACCTGGGCAACAACTGTGTGCTGGGAAAAGCAAGGCCATTTCAGGAGCTTACAAAAGGCGTAAGGTCAAATGCTTCACCACGTGCCCGGACCAGCCTCCTAATGCACCTTGCTTTTGTTCGTGGTGACAAAAGGCTCTACTGGTCATTTTTGTTCACACATGAAACTGGCAGCCTGAAATACTAGTGACTAAAGGACATCCATGAATCCTCAAACCAACCCCTTATCCTTAGCCCTAGGGGACTGGGATTTTCTGATGTTAATCCCTCTGGGATTTCAGGCTTCAATTATCCTCAGGAAACCTTTTGCAGGGTCCCACAAGTGAAGTAGATATAAGTTCTCTGATAAACACAATGGTCAATGAATGTTATGATAAAATTCCTAGGACTGTTACTAAGCATAACTACATTTATAACTTGCTTTTGGTGACTGATGTCAAATTCCAGTTTCCCACAAGCTCAGAGGTGCTTCAGTATTGATTTGTAGTATGTAAAAGGCAATATACTTTTCTCAGGGCAGGATACCTTCCTGAGGCAGAATACCTTGTTTCAGTGGTACCAGGTTGTCTGGTTTGCTAAGACTCGCAAAATACCTTACTTGTTCACAGCCGGGATAATGTCTGCCAAGAAGTTTACAAGGGGAAGAAAGCAAACAGGCAATATGGCCTAATTTTGTGTGCAAAGGGGGTTTTAAAGGAACGTAAATTCACTGCAAACATGAAATTTTGCCTAGTCAGCATGTATACTTATTCTGTGGACCAAAACTCTTGGTTATATATGGGTGAATTTAATTTGCTCTATAGAAAGCTGTGGTGCTATTCCATAGTTTTTCAAATCATAGAATCACAGAATCATAGAATATCCCGAGTTGGAAGGGACCTGTAAGGATCATCAAGTCCAACTCCTGGCTCCACAGGACCGACCAAGTCAGAGCATGTGACTGAGTGCATCGCCTAGACGCTTCTTGAACTCGGTCAAGTTCAGTGCTGTGACCACTTCCCAGGGGAGCCTGCTCCTGTGCCCAACCAATCTCTCAGTAAAAAGCCTTTTCCTAATAAACAAGTTTGCTGCCACAATATGTTCATTTGTTTTCAACTTTTTGAAAGTGTTTGGCTTTTAGCTAAACTTTCCTTTTACTGCCCCTGTGTTTACAACAGCTTATTTCCCCCTAGGAGGAAAAAATGAGAGCCGTCTGTAATGATCAATCTCATTCCTTCTGTATTTTGCTTCCTCTACCTCAAGTATCTGAACTGCTATCAGCATTTAAAGGAAATTTGCAATTCCCCGGATAACATAAACATTAGTAGTTAGTAATTACAGCGGCTTTTCACTTTCCTGGCCCTGAAGAAAATGAGCTTCTGAGAACAAGTACTGTTTCTAAACTTCATGGTATCCTTCCAACTACCAGTTCCCTCTCTTTAACCTTTTTCTGATACTTCTACCAGTGATGATCTACACAATGTCCTTAGAGTTAGGTGTCTATGAAGTCAGCTACAGCTGAGCATGACTGCTAGTTACTAGGGGTCATGGTTGAAACCTGAAACATGGGTATCATGTGCTACCCCAAACTGCAGTGCGTGGATGCCCCAGCTGTTTCCCTGCAATACTTGCACTGTGGAACAGCCAAGATGGGGTGCTTAAGGCAGACCAGGTCCCCATTACTCATTTGACATCTGAATACCAATATCCATGCTGTCATAACTAAGAAATGTGACTTAAGTCCCCCTTGTAGGGCTGCTGCTGGTTTTGGCAAGGGGATTCCCAAAGGTCCTCACAGTCCCATGTGCCACTCTCAGTTTGAGTCTATGGGTGTCTAGAGACAAACCTGCACTTAACATTATTGCAGGTGGGTCCTTTCCATAGAGGTAAATACGCTGCAGAGGGCAGAGTGAAAACCTTTTAGCAGCTGATGAAAGATGGAGCTTATTAAAGCAAATGCCTTAAACTATTCCCACAGGGAAACATTTTCAGAACTGCAACATGCACCTGGTAGGACTTGAAGCTGCAAGTGGGGAAACCTCTCTTGCATTGCTAGGTGGGAACTGTGTGACCACAACATTTCCCAGTGTGCAGGAGTGAAGGACAGGAATGGTCAAGAACAAAGGACTTGTGAAAAATCATCAAACTCTCAACAAAGATACAACTGCTATAATTTGGAGTCTATGCAGCATATTACACTCTTAAGAGTTTGTGAAGAGCTAAAACAGTTGTCTTTTGATGAAGATTCTTCTGAACATCTCAAAATGTGTTATTTCAAAAGCCAATCAATTCTTTATTTACAATTTGGATTTAGTAAGTGGTTTTTTGGAATTGAATAGACATTGTTTGTGTGGTTTAGCTTTCAGATTGGTTGCTGTGGTTGCAATTTTGGGATACACGATTTTGACTCATACCAGAGAAATAACCCTCTTGTTATATATTGCCACTATACAATTTTTGCATCAAAGGGATGTCAAGCCAGCATTTTTTTTTAAGCCAGATATTTATTTCAGGGAAAAAAAAAAAGCAGATGACAGACAGGTGTGTGTTATTTAAGGGCTTCATTGTGGAAAATTTGATCTGTCTGGGTCAATTGCAGCCACCTTTGAGGAGTTTCAATGTCCAGTGCTACATAGCTAATTTTTTGTTCAGTTATGACCATACTTTTGTTAAAAAGGTTCATATTGGAGACATTTCTACTTACATTGATTACAGCACCACTTAATTTGAGGAGATTTACTTTTAATGGGGTATTTTAAACTTTCTAGCTTTTCTTAGTATGAAAAGCTATCATCTGTGAGTACATCCATCCACAGGTTCTGTTTAACCCAGAACTTGCTTTTTCCTTTGCTACTTGATCTTAATAAATGGATTTTACTACTCTTCATTCGTTATTCTATCATTGCTCTTCTATTGTTCTTATAAACTTCTCTATGCCTATAATGCAAATTTCAGTTTTAACACTCCCAGTAGTTCGTATCTTGCACTGTAGCACGTACTAAAAATGAGTCATTTTCACATGTTCCCTAAAAAATCACACTCTGATAGTGGCTGCTATTTACTCCATAGAAAAGTCAAGGAAGAATGTTGCTGTTAAGAGACACAAAATCTAAGAGTGGTTGCTCATATTAACTAACTCTTAAATCTTAGCAAAGATTTAATCCAGCCATTTAGTAGAGCCTCATATTCTACTCAGTTTGGGGCACTTCTTTTCAATAAAGAGGCAAAATATTTTAAAGATTCAATAAAAAGCACTAAGTTCAAACTTTATAAGATGCTGCTGTGAGGTAAAGAGTGAATGATATGGGGATGTTCAACCTACTGGAAGGTTGAAACCTTCCAACCTATGAAGTGCTGTGGTAACAATCTCCTGTATGTAAAGACAGCTGTAGAGGAGGGTTTTTCTGTGCTCTGTCTCCATGGAAGCTGAAATAAGATGAATTGCAAGCAAGTGAGATTGAGATGGGACGTTAAAAAGGATTTACCTTCCTCTGTCCAGGGAAGAATATGAATCTTTGTCACTAGAGGACTTCAAGAGCAAGCTGGACCAACTGGTCTGGTATGATACACAATTGATTCTGTCCAGAGTCATGGGCACTTCCGAAATGTCTGAGATTTCCTTCAACCCCATGATTAGGTGTTTCTATCATAAGTGATGCTGAAGCATTCTTTTATTTGGGAGTGCTTACATGCACTTAAGAGCCAAAAGAATAAGCACAACAAAAGAATGTTTGTGGCTTCAGTGTCTTCTCCCTCTAATTTATTTATTTCAGGTCACAGCAGATACTGAAACTCTCAATTTATTCCAGTTAACATTTAAAACTAGAACTTACTTTATAGGTGTTAAATGCCCAGTTAAAGCAGTAACCTTACTGTTTTTGGTGAAAATAAACCAGGAACATTTCTAAAAGAGAGATTAATATTAATAGGATATTAGCTACAGAATCTAAGCTGAATCACAAGCACTGTTTGGCCTGCTAATTAATTTGACTGCCTTAGAGTAGGATAATTTTTTCTAAGACTATTCCATCTATGCTGATTCTTATGATAAATCCTGACATTTGTAATTATAGGATAATTTACATTTCACTTAAGAAAATCATTTAAATGGGATCAATATAAGTATAGGGAATTCAGAATTTCAAGTAATAAGTGAAGATGCCAGTATGTTAAATAAGCATCTATCTTGATTAGGACAGTATGTCAATTAAGCCTTTGCCCAAGCAATACTTAGTAAAAGTTACAGTACTTGTTTTAATGCTGCTGTCAGACACAAAGTAAAGGGTCTGAGTTCACCTCTGCTTTAAGCTTTCATAAATCTGAATGACTGAGGAGCTGGAAGGCCATGAATGGTCATATACTCATATACTCCCTGGACCAAATCTAAAGATACCACCCCCTGTGATGACTGAGGGAAGGGATGGCAGTGGAAATGCAATCTTTCATCAGAAGGTGATTTATTCCTCAGTGGAGCAGGAGACCTTTCTTGTCCATAGAAGTGCTGTTTAATTCGCACCTCATTGAGCCAGAAAAGATGAAGACAGCCAAAAATCACTAAAATGTGTTTGCATAAGAGGAAAGAACTAAAACGTTCCTCCAATGCTTGAATAAAAGCCTAAAACTACCAGTAATAAACACTGTTTGTCTATTGCCATGGCAATACAATGACGTTCCCACCTCTGTGCTGTCATATTCCGTTATGGTAACTATAATGTCACAAACGTATTTTTCAGGTAAAACAGAAAGAGGAAAGGGAGTGAAAAAAAAGCACTACTGTTCACATTCTTTGGTGCTAAAGACATGCAGAAAATATGCATCACATCTTAATTTTTACTTTGTCACAGACTCTAAAGCCGTTCTCTCCATGTAAAAAAAAAAGATGGAAAAATAGAAACATTAGTGAGATACGAGACAACTTATACCACCCAAAGAAAAAGAAAAAAGAACCTAAGAAAATACTCGGCTTTCTCTTGGCTCTTGTGGCCTATTTAGAAGTGTTGGTTTCCTTGGAAATTCTCAAATGCACAGATGCTAAAGGTGGAAAAGGCTTATGAGGTCAGCTATAGCATTACCTCACCATCGCAAAAGGTTATGTTGTGAAGATATTTTCAAGAGAAAGTGATGTTCACTATTAGCTTTCTTCCTCAAGTTAAACCTATAATTAATCCCTGGAAAGGTGTTTATTTCCTTGAAGTTCCTACAGAGGACACTATCTTTCCAAAACTCAGGATTACTCAAGATGCTTGCTGTAAAGATGTTTTGCTACTTTCAGTAGTTACACTTGAACAAAACTTCATCTTTATAACAGGTGGATTTTGGGGGAGAATTTTTCTTGTTTATAGAGTAACTATAATTGTATCTATAGATTAAGATATAGACACATTATAATGTAATTATATGTAGTTATGTACTATATATGCACTGTAATTTGTATGTAAATAATAACTACGTATAAAAAATTTTATAACACATAATCACTTTAGCTTTTGTAGATAATAGTTGAAACAGGCTTGCTGGATACAGACAGGATAGTCCTGTCTCAAAGGGTGAAAAAGATTTCTGCACAAGACTTAGCAGGGCTCATTGAAAGATCTCTGAACTAGAACTGAAGGAAGGGATAAAACCAGGCTCATTAGAGATAAATCTGAGGGCAGTACTCCAATGTTTGTGGCATGATGTGCTAGTGAGGTCTCGGGAGAGGTAGGGGATGGAGATCCATGCAGCAGGAAAGGGTAACACACAAATAACCCAAGGGTTATTTGTGTGTTACCCTTTGTGGTTTCTAACACACAAATAACCCTTGGGTTATTTGTGTGTTAGAAACCACAGAAGCACCTGAGAACGGGCACGTAGAAATTAGGGCTTCTCCTCCCAAGAAGGTGGCAGTACCAGTAGCCCAAATGAAATGTATCTATGAACAGTGTATGAAGCATGAGCAACAAACAGGAGGAGCTGGAATACATTTGCAGCAGGAAAACCAGGATACATTTGCTATCAGAGAGACATGATGGGATGATTTATACAGCTGGAATGCCCTAATGGATCACTCTTCAGAAGGGATAGACAAGGGAGGAGAAATCCTGTATGTTAGGGAGTGTTTTGGTTGTTTAGAGCTTAATGATGGTGATAGTAGGTTTGAATGTCTATGAATAAGAATCAGGAAAAAGGCCAGCAAGACAGATATCATGGTTGGATGCTGTTATAGACCACCCATCCAGGACAAAGAGGCAGACAAAATATTCAGGCTGCCCAGAAAAGTGTTTGAGTGACCACCCCTGGTGGTATTTATAAGACATGTGTTTGTGGTGCTTTGTGACATGGCTCAGTAGTGGGCTTGGCAATCATAGATTAACTTTTGTCTATTAGCACCGGTAGGAGATCTGCTCCTTCATCTTTGTCCTGAATATGGGGAGGGGTTCACTTTTATCCATCTGTAACACTGGAATATTCTGTAAACTGCATGTATAGTAAAGATATTCAATCGCTGGTGGTTGGGTTTTCATTTTGGTGTGGGGTTTTTTGTGGGTTTTTTTGTTTGTTTGTTTGGTTTTTTTTAATTATTTTTTGTGAGTTTCCAGTGGCTTTTAAATTGCTTGCTTAGCAGAAACTGTATATGATGATAACTAAGGAGGAGATACTTCTTCCCCTGTTCTCATCCTTAGAGAATATCTCCTTCCCAAATGTTTTTGTTTCCTGTGTGTAAAATGCAGATAATAGTAATCCTTTGTAAAGAGCTTTGAAATTTGTATTTGAAGCGCGTTGTTCATAGCAATAGCCTGCAGGCTATTACTATATTCAAATGGACTGCCACCCTGATTTGACTGTGGGAGGTGGCATTAATCCTGAAGCCTCTTGGACTGTAGGACAGGGTATTCACACTTGGCTCTCCCACTCATTAAAGTGAAAATCTCTTTTTTCCTTTGAAGAGGCATGGTCTGAGATATTCAGTGATGAAAGAGCCAGTATGATTCTTAGTTTGGAGAATAATAATAATAAATATTGTGATTTCTTTAAAAATAATCGTACTGACCTTTCTTTAAGAGGCCTTCTAGAATCTGGTCTAGGCGAATTTGCTTTTTTCAATGAAGGTGTTCAATGAATGGTATTACCAAAAGCTTCTATTTTTTCCTTACCAACAGCCTAAGTATGAACTGGACATACATAAAAGACAAAATAATGTCTTTTTTTATCAACAATGAAATCACACAATTACATTACTTGAAATAAATTTGCCTACTTTTAATTTCCAAGAATATTCTGACTCTTGACTTTGAAAATCAGTGTTTTTTCTTATCTTGCTAATGTTTCTGAGAGAGGAATGCAGGGGGTCCTTAAGGCTGAGAAAGATATTGATGTTATTCCACGAGCTTTTCTGAATAAACAGCAGTGATTCTTTGCTCCATGAGTGTTTACAATTTTACTCAATTATTTTTAGTGTGATACTCATTTAATCTGTCTCAAACACATCTAAGATTCCAGACTCTCTGTAGTCTGTTGGGAGGTAGAATTAAACATTTACTTAGATGCCCCTTTACTTTTGCCTCTGTTGTTCCCAGAGGAGCTCTTACCATACTGGCTGTCCGTGAATTGCCATTTCAGGGGGTATTGTGGATTGGAACAGAACCAGATAGCCTTCCACAGGCTTTTTCTTTTTGGTGGTGGGTTATCAGGGAGACAGGTCTATAGAAATTGCTATTTGAGCCTTTTCTGGTTTTGATATTCCTTCTCTGAAAAGTAGAAGTGTGCAGCAGTTCTGCAAAGGGAGGAAGGATGGAACCCAGTCAGATGAGGGTGCATTCAGAAGTATACTCGATAGTTTGAAATAGATGATTCTTCTGCCCCCCTCCTCCTCACCATCTCTGTTTTAATTGTGTTCCTTATATAGCTGGGGAATTGGTTACAGGATGAGAGGGTTCTCCCACATACACTACAGCAGACAGTATTAAGGCACACTCAAGGGAGATGGCGATGCCTTTTAGTGTTTTTAGGTCCTCACTGAGCAGCTAATGCAATGGCAGAAAGGTGATGGAAAGACCTGACTTTCTAGGAAGATTCTTATGCTGTAATTTTGGAAAAGGTCTAAAAAACATCCTCTGACCAAGTCATGCTGTAAGAATAACTGTAAGACAGGTCTAAACTCATGCTTTGTGAGAATTAGGAGAAGCAGTAGTGCTGGCTGTTGAATTTCATACCACAGCACTTCTCACTAGTGATCTATGCGAGAGCAGCTTTTCCTATGGGATCCACATAAGATGTAAGAAAATGATGTGTAAAATGTTGGTGTTCAGATAAAATCCACAAATCAACAAGCATGGACTCACTTGCAAGAAGCATGAAATAATTGTCTTCTGAACAATAAAGAAACAGGCTATACATCCTCTGATGCTGAACCTGCCTTGAAACTTCCTTCATTTACTGGGAGTGTGTGTGTGCATGTGTGTTGTGGGTGGAGTGGGTAAAGGAAGAAGTAATGTGGCTTCAGTGCAAAAGCATTTTTTGTTTGAAGAAACATTTTTGGGTTTAAACATATGGAATCTCAACATCTTTGATATTTATATACAAAACTGTCAGGCAAAAGTTGTTGGAACAAAACAACAGATTCTGGGACTGAGAAGTTTTCCTTCTGCCTCATGATGCTGTTTATGTTTTCTATGAAATTACATGGAAAGAAAAATTCTTACATGCACACAGTTTTAATTTTCATCTGAGCATACTCACTGGTAGTGCAGATTTTCGCCTGTAAAGTAATTCTGACCTTTTCTCCCAAACCTAAGAGATTTCATAATGTTTCAAAAGGCAAAATCTGTGTCAGGGTGCTGTACATTTAAAGTAAGGAGTCTGAAAATAAGTGCAAAGCATACCTTTTCACCTATCCAAAATTAATTTGTCATTCGGATCTCATGGACCCTTTTGTTAAACCAACCAGCCATTTATTGAGTCAGACATCCTTACTGTTCTAAATTGTGCCCCATGGAGACCTTATTCAGTTTAGCTTACCCTCTCAGTGGAGAGCCAGCAGTATTTATTATGAGGTTTGAACAGCAGGATAATCATTTACACTGTTAGGGAGATTCTGATGTAACAGAATTACATCTTGTGGGAGAAATTACCATTCTTAAGCAACATGTTAACACAGAAGCAAAAGATCACTCTTTCCGTGAGGGTAACAACTTTGTAATGGAAAAGGTTGAATAGGACTCATTAAAAAGACATTGAAAAAAACCTGCATGTCTTTCTGCATGCACACACAAAACATTACAAAGTGTTTCTCATCTTTTTAGTGTTTCCTAGAGAATTTTAA